>OX638370.1:75830845-76016245 GCA_951812925.1 Calliopum simillimum
GAACCAAAGTGATACGCAGTTCTCAACATCGTCACATGATCTATAGAATGTATTTAACTTAATCCTGCACTCTCATTGTGGAGTGACCTTTTGACCAGATTACCATTTTGGGTTTTCAGTACAAAAAGTCCTTTTATTAAAAATAGGAATAAAAAATTAGTCAAGTACGAAGACGAAACTTGTGAAAATCTATATATTATTTAAAACTTTGTTTTTTTTTATTAATTTCACCGATTTTTATTCTAATTGTTTTAAAAATAGAAAAATCTGACTCTGTTAAGATCGCTATGAAATTTCAACATCAGAGATGAGTTTCGTAGCGAACTGGTGAGTGTCTCTGCTAATGAAAGTTAGCAATATGTTAACTTTTCTATGCAGAATGTTACATTTTGTATATATAATTTTGAATATTAGGAAAATGAAACTGCACCAAAGTGATATGCAGTTTTCAACACCGTTCCATAGTCTATAGAATCTACCTAGTTTTATCCGTGCACTCTCCTTGTGGAGTGACCATCTGACCAGATGACCAAGTGACCATATTGGGTTTTCAGTATAAAAAGTTAACTTTTTCAAGGGATGAATTCGTACATTAGGAAAATGAAACTGCAAAAAAGTGATATGCAATTTTCAACACCGTTCCATAGTCTATGGAATCCACCTTAATTGGTGCGTGCACTCTCATTGTGGAGTGACCACCTGACCAGATGACCAAGTGACCATATTGGGTTTTCAGTATAAAAAGTTCCTGTTTTTCGAGGAATGAATTCGTACCTTAGGAAAATGAAACTGCAATAAAATGATATGCAATTTTCAACATCGTTCCCTACACTATGGAATCCACCTAGTTTGATCCGCGCACTCTGATTGTGGAGTGACCACCTGACCAGATGACCAAGTGACCATATTGGGTTTTCAGTATAAAAAATCCACTTTTTCGAGGAATGAATTCGTACCTTAGGAAAATGAAACTGCAATAAAGTGATATGCAATTTTACACATCGTTCCCTACTCTATGGAATCCACCTAGTTTGATCCGTGCACTCTCATTGTGGAGGTACCATCTGACCAGATGACCAAGTGACCATATTGGGTTTTCAGTATAAAAAGTCCACTTTTTCGAGGAATGAATTCGTATATTAGGAAAATGAAACTGCAATAAAATGATATGTAATTTTCCACATCGTTTCCTACACTATGGAATCCACCTAGTTTGATCCGCGCACTCTGATTGTGGAGTGACCACCTGACCAGATGACCAAGTGACCATATTGGGTTTTCAGTATAAAAAATCCACTTTTTCGAGGAATGAATTCGTACCTTAGGAAAATGAAACTGCAATAAAGTGATATGCAATTTTACACATCGTTCCCTAGTCTATGAAATCCACCTAGTTTGATCCGTGCACTCTCATTGTGGAGGTACCATCTGACCAGATGACCAAGTGACCATATTGGGTTTTCAGTATAAAAAGTCCACTTTTTCGAGGAATGAATTCGTATATTAGGAAAATGAAACTGCACTAAAGTGGTACGCAGTTTTCAATACCGTTCCATAGTCTATGGAATCCACCTAGTTTGATCCGTGCACTCTCCTTGTGGAGTGACCTTATGACCAGATTACCATTTTGGGTTTTCAGTACAAAAAGTCCTTTTATTAAAAATAGAAATAAAAAATTAGTCAAATACGAAGACGAAACTTGAGAAAATCTATATATTATTTCAACTTTGTTTTTTTATGAATTTCATCATTTTTTATTCTAATTGTTTTAAAAATAGAAAAATCTGACTCTGTTAAGATCGCTATGAAATTTCAACATCAGAGATGAGTTTCGTAGCGAACTGGTGAGTGTCTCTGCTAATGAAAGTTAGCAATATGTTAACTTTTCTATGCAGAATGTTACATTTTGTATATATAATTTTGAATATTAGGAAAATGAAGCTGCACCAAAGTGATATGCAGTTTTCAACACCGTTCCATAGTCTATAGAATCTACCTAGTTTGATCCGTGCACTCTCCTTGTGGAGTGACCATCTGACCAGATGACCAAGTGACCATATTGGGTTTTCAGTATAAAAAGTTAACTTTTTCAAGGGATGAATTCGTACATTAGGAAAATGAAACTGCAAAAAAGTGATATGCAATTTTCAACACCGTTCCATAGTCTATGGAATCCACCTTAATTGGTGCGTGCACTCTCATTGTGGAGTACCCACCTGACCAGATGACCAAGTGACCATATTGGGTTTTCAGTATAAAAAGTTCCTGTTTTTCGAGGAATGAATTCGTACCTTAGGAAAATGAAACTGCAATAAAATGATATGCAATTTTCAACATCGTTCCCTACACTATGGAATCCACCTAGTTTGATCCGCGCACTCTGATTGTGGAGTGACCACCTGACCAGATGACCAAGTGACCATATTGGGTTTTCAGTATAAAAAATCCACTTTTTCGAGGAATGAATTCGTACCTTAGGAAAATGAAACTGCAATAAAGTGATATGCAATTTTACACATCGTTCCCTACTCTATGGAATCCACCTAGTTTGATCCGTGCACTCTCATTGTGGAGGTACCATCTGACCAGATGACCAAGTGACCATATTGGGTTTTCAGTATAAAAAGTCCACTTTTTCGAGGAATGAATTCGTATATTAGGAAAATGAAACTGCAATAAAATGATATGCAATTTTCAACATCGTTCTCTACACTATGGAATCCACCTAGTTTGATCCGCGCACTCTGATTGTGGAGTGACCACCTGACCAGATGACCAAGTGACCATATTGGGTTTTCAGTATAAAAAATCCACTTTTTCGAGGAATGAATTCGTACCTTAAGAAAATGAAACTGCAATAAAGTGATATGCAATTTTACACATCGTTCCCTACTCTATGGAATCCACCTCGTTTGATCCGTGCACTCTCATTGTGGAGGTACCATCTGACCAGATGACCAAGTGACCATATTGGGTTTTCAGTATAAAAAGTCCACTTTTTCGAGGAATGAATTCGTATATTAGGAAAATGAAACTGCAATAAAATGATATGCAATTTTCAACATCGTTCCCTACACTATGGAATCCACCTAGTTTGATCCGCGCACTCTGATTGTGGAGTGACCACCTGACCAGATGACCAAGTGACCATATTGGGTTTTCAGTATAAAAAATCCACTTTCGAGGAATGAATTCGTACCTTAGGAAAATGAAACTGCAATAAAGTGATATGCAATTTTACACATCGTTCCGTACTCTATGAAATCCATCTAGTTTGATCCGTGCACTCTCATTCTGGAGGTACCATCTGACCAGATGACCAAGTGACCATATTGGGTTTTCAGTATAAAAAGTCCACTTTTTCGAGGAATGAATTCGTACATTAGGAAAATGAAACTGCACTAAAGTGATACGCAGTTTTCAATACCGTTCCATAGTCTATGGAATCCACCTAGCTTGATCCGTGCACTCTCATTATGGAGGGACCATCTGACCAGATGACCAGGTGACCATATTGGGTTCTCAGTACAAAAAATCCTTTTATTCAAAATAGGAATAAAAAATTAGTCAAGTACGAAGACGAAACTTGTGAAAATCTATATATTATTTAAAACTTTGTTTTTTTATCAATTTCACCGATTTTTATTCTAATTGTTTTAAAAATAGAAAAATCTGACTCTGTTAAGATCGCTATGAAATTTCAACATCAGAGATGAGTTTCGTAGCGAACTGGTGAGTGTCTCTGCTAATGAAAGTTAGCAATATGTTAACTTTTCTATGCAGAATGTTACATTTTGTATATATAATTTTGAATATTAGGAAAATGAAACTGCACCAAAATGATATGCAGTTTCCAACACCGTTCCATAGTCTATAGAATCCACCTAGTTTGATCCGTGCACTCTCCTTGTGGAGTAACCATCTGACCAGGTAAACATATTGGGCTTTCAGTGTAAAAAGTCCACTTTTCGAGGGATAGATTCTTGCCTTAGGAAAATGAAACTGCAATAAAGTGATATGCAATTTTCAACATCGTTCCATAGTCTATGAAATCCACCTAGTTTGATCCGTGCACTCTCATTGTGGAGGGACCATCTGACCAGATGATCAAGTGACCATATTGGGTTTTCAGTATAAAAAGTCCACTTTTTCAAGGGATGAATTCTTCCCTTAGGAAAATGAAACTGCAACAAAGTGATATGCAATTTTCAACACCGTTCCATAGTCTATGGAATCCACCTAGCTTGATCCGTGCACTCTCATTATGGAGTGACCATCTGACCAGATGACCAGGTGACCATATTGGGTTCTCAGTACAAAAAATCCACTTTTTCAAGGGATGAATTCGTACATTAGGAAAATGAAACTGCACTAAAGTGATACGCAGTTTCCAACACCGTTCCATAGTCTATAGAATCCACCTAGTTTGATCCGTGCACTCTCCTTGTGGAGTAACCATCTGACCAAGTAAACATATTGGGTTTTCAGTATAAAAAGTCTATTTTTTGAGGGATGAATTCTTCCCTTAGGAAAATGAAACTGCAATAAAGTGTTATGCAATTTTCAACATCGTTCCATAGTCTATGGAATCCACCTAGTTTGATCCGTGCACTCTCATTGTGGAGGGACCATCTGTCCAGATGATCAAGTGACCATATTGGGTTTTCAGTATAAAAAGTCCACTTTTTCAAGGGATGAATTCTTCCCTTAGGAAAATGAAACTGCAACAAAGTGATTTGCAATTTTTAACATCGTTCTATATTCTATGGAATCCACTTAAATTGATCCGTGCACTCTCATTATGGAGTGACCATCTGACCAGATGACCAGGTGACCATATTGGGTTTTCAGTATAAAAAGTCAATTTTTTGGGAGATGAATTCTTCCCTTAGGAAAATGAAACTGCACCAAAGTGATATGCAGTTTTCAACACCGTTCTATAGTCTATAGAATCTACCTAGTTTGATCCGTGCACTCTCCTTGTGGAGTGACCATCTGACCAGGTGACCATATTAGGTTTTCAGTATAAAAAGCCCACTTTTTCGAGGAATTAATTCGTACATTAGGAAAATGAAACTCCTCCAACATGATATGCAGTTTTCAACATCGTTCCATAATCTATGGAATCCACTTAGTTTCATCTGTGCACTCTCCTTGCGGAGTGACCATCTGACCAGAAGACCATTTCGGGTTTTCACTATAAAAAGCCCACTTTTTCGAGGGATAAATTCTTATCTTAGGAAAATGAAACTGCAATAAAATGATATGCAATTTTCAACACCGTTCCATAGTCTATGGAATCCACCTAGTTTGATTCGTGCACTCTCCTTGTGGAGTGGTCAGGAGCCTGATTACCATGTTCCATTTTTTGCTAGAAAAATCGTTGTTTTTATGAGTAAAATTAACATGTTTAGAAAAATTAATTTTAACAAACTTGTGTATCATATGAAACTATGGTTTATATGATAATAGTTCCAACTATTTATTTTATGAATTTTTATTATATAGAAGTATGCCAGTCATCTGTCTTGAAATCTCCTCTAGCGTCAAGTTAACATTTTTCTGTTAAGTCTCTGTTAACGCTCTGTTAAGTTATGTGGTTTGTGTCTATGCTAAGTTAGCTATGGAATTTAACTTCACGCACTTTTGTAAAATTATGAAAATCTTTTATGCATACTTTTCTGATGAGTTCAGCATCTTGTACAAATATAACAGGATCTCTCATGAAGAAAGCTCCATAAACTTTTCTGTAATGAGAAACATTTTCATAGTACCTTATCTAAAACAGTAAATTTTTAGAATTAACAAAACTCAAAAGAGATGTTTTTTTCAATTTAGACTTTAAACATTTAAAATCTAAATAAAAATTACAAAATCGGCTTCAAAATTTTTAATCTAGCAAGACAAAAAGTTGTCCATCTTTTTTGACAATGTTAAAAATGGAGTACGACTTTAAATTATACACCATTAGAAAGGTATTTGTATGCAGATGTGCACAAAGTTAATATTATGTTAATATTTTGACTTTAATTTGTCAATATTAAAAAACAAAAAAAAAAAAAATAGTTACACAGACCTAAAAAAGGATAAAGCACAAAGAGAAAGACAAAAAGCATAGTACTGACTTCATGACATCAGGGATGATAAATGAACTTTTCTATTTCGTACCAAATAGCATAACAAAAGTACTAAAATTGTCCAAAAAGTACCAAACTTATTTAATACAATACATTTGTGGTCGAATTTTCAGCACTGGGCGATTCTAGTATAAAATAAAAATCTGATTAGAAACATTTTCGTTGGCTCATATAAAAGTTTTTTTACCAATTTTGAGCTGTGTATTTGGTGGGATCAGAAGGGTGTCGTGTACTATGAGCTGCTAAAACCTAACGAAACCATCACTGGGGAACGCTACAAACAACAATTGATGCAATTGAGCCGAGCATTAAAGGTTAAACGGCCGGAATATGCCTAAAGACACGACAAAGTGGTTTTTCAACATGACAACGCACGGCCACATGTTGCAAGAACCGTCGAGGAAACGTTGGAAGCGCTGAATTGGGATGTGCTACCCCACCCGCCTTATAGCCCAGACATAGCCCCTTCCGACTACCACCTATTCAGATCGATGACGCATGGCTTGGCTGAGCAGCGCTTCACTTCTTACGAGGATACCAAAAAATGGGTCGATTCGTGGATTACCTCAAAAGACGAGTCGTTTTTCCGGCGCGGAATCCATATGCTGCCAGAAAGATGGGAAAATGTTGTAGCTAACGATGGACAATGCTTTGAATAGTATACATTGTACCGTTGTTTCTAAATAAATGCTCAGAAACCGAAAAAAAACCTTTAAAATTAATTCCAACAAAAAGTAAGTTAAGGATAAAAGTTATTTTGAGTTTTATTTTTTGAGATTGGTATTAAGTTTAATATGATCTTATGATTTTGATGAATCTATTTGTATGTATGTTTATTTTATCTATCCCTCACTGAATTATGTATATATTTCAACGACCGATTACAACTGATACAGTTACTTAGGGTAAACAAAAATTTTTTATTTATTAAATTAAAGATAAGGAATCGTATATGATACCTACTTGTTACCAAATTTTGATTGTAATTCTATTAAAGTTTTTGCCATCGAGCTTTTTCCCAGGAACACATTCGAGAAACTGCCAAGGAAAGATTTTGGCTTAACATGAGATACTTTGCGATCATTTAAAATGTTAAATTTTGCCGTTGACCATTTGTAGATTAGAATCAGAATAATTATAGTCAACACGAAAGATTCCAAGAATGTCATATTCAAAACAAATAAGTCTTTTTGACTTGATATCTGTAGTCGATGTTTGTTAGCACTGAGCACTTTTAATACTAAAGTACATAGTTAATGCAAAATATATAAACTATAGAGTAGCTTTTCATACCCTACACTCAGGCTGTATTCACTTTGTCTTCAGTTTGTGGCACAAACAAGGAAGAGTAACACAGAAATAAAAAAGTTTAAATTTCTGACCATCATATTTATCTTATTTTAGTTTTATTTTATAAAATTAATTTCACCAAATACAAAATACAATTTCTTTAATAGAAATGCCTTTTCTCTCTTTCTTTTCAGGTAAGTCAACTTTTACTGAAAGAAATTTTGTTTTAACATTTATCAGGTAAACATAATAAACTTTTTAAACAAATTAGGGTGGCACATGTTCAATGCAAAGGAATTACTGATCATCTCATTATCAGAGCCGTCGCTTTGTAGCGCAAGTGAAGTGATTTTTCCATTTCATACGCTTTGATTTTAGACCACATGGACTAATAGAATGAGATGAGAAGCACTGACTTGCATATAAGGGAAATACTTTTATTTTATGCTTACCAAACCCGCTTGTAAAACCGTCGAAATTCAAATTAATGTAGACCAAGCTTACGAGGAACTTTCAACGTTTTGTGGTATGTCCTCACTGTCAAATACAAATTTTATACTTAGTAATAATATTACCGTTCAAAAATAAAGGATCGTGAGGGTGAGCTAGTAAGGGTGTACCCTTGGCCTGGACAAAAATTAAATACCCTACACTGCAGTATTTTGAAAACTTTTCTTGTATCGAAGGTGCCACGCCTTTTTGTTTGAATTCACTTACACAGAGAAAACAAAACATTGTCGAAAGTGGCAGAAACGTGGATATTTTAACACGGTTATTTTAACGTTGCGATCTAAATTTTGAGCATGGCTCGTTCCTAGCAGTTTTAACAACGTGCAAAAAAAATATAATTTGTTTTGTTGGTTCTTTAATTCTAATTTTTTCCTGTCAACAACAATGAAACTGATATTCTTTTGCTTTAAATAAATAAATTTTTGTTTGGTATTGGGGAGATTTGAACCTGAAATCCGTCGTGTGATAGATGCGGACTAGGGCGGGCCGAAAAATGAAAATTTTCGAAATTAGTAAGAGCCTAGTGCGGAAAAGTTATCATTCGGGTTTATTAATTAGCATGCAAAATTATTTTGAAATTGTATAATATCTTGTGCTGAATCTCGGGCCTTAAAGTTTGAGATTTTGGGCAAAATATCCAAAAAATATAACTTTTCCATTGTTTCAAAATCGCTATCAGACTGGTTCGGAAAATGTTTTCCTTGGACTGTTTAAACAATCTAATAAAATATATTTCACATTGAATTATATCTTCAGGTAGAAACCGAGCCTTGAATTTTATGAATATAGGCCAAAATAGACGTTTAAAAAAAAAAAACTTTTCAAACTTTTTGAAATCGTTATTAACCAAATACGGTAAAGTTTCCCCTTGGATTACATAAATAGACGAAAAATATAGTTTTAGAATCAGATATCTGGAACGGCTGCATCATAGCTAAGCCATTGGTAATTTAAATATTTCGTTAATTGCTTAGAAACTTGCCACGAATTTTTCCAATTTTAGTAATATGCATGTAAGTATGTAAGAAATCTCTCAATCTACTTATTTTGCTACAGTCTTTTTATACATCGATTTATTGTCGAAGGATGGAATCGTTTTTTGGGCTTCAATCTTCGCCCTTATCACACCATCCCGTGCAATTTGCCCAACCACAGAAACAGATGCCGCGGTAACCATCCTTACGGCTCTTTCCACTGCCTGACTGTGACATGGAAAATTCGATATCTCCAAAAAGGGTAGATTTCCATCTTTAATCATCTCTTGAAACTTATTGAAACTATTATTGATATTTAGCAGCATAGGCGGCTCAGCTAAGATGCAGTCGTTCCATTCGACACTAAAATTAAGCAATGTAAACTCTCGTATTTCCTTCTGAATGTTCTCTTTATCCCTGTTCTCAGGATAGGCATAAATAGCGTTACGACTTATGACAGCATCCACAATATTCTTAAGTCGGCGGAAAGATAATGAGACAATATTATCATTTCCAACAAATATTTAGGACCATCTTTACAGTAGGGCTTTGATTTGATCAAAAACAACATTGGCGCATACATTTTAATGATAAACTCTACCAAGATTTTCAAATTTTCGGACACATCTGTGGTTGCAATATACGAACACAGAACTCGACTTGCTGCTGTCATCCAACGGGCATGCGACGGCTTTCCGCAAGAAGTGCTGACTAATAACCTGTTGTTACAACTTTTTAAATATCATAAATGTATTGCTGATCACTACTCAAATGTTTATGATATTTTTTCTGATATTGAAAAAGGATCATCTACTGCCAACTTTGAAAAGTTAACGACAGGTTTAGATTCACAAGTTTTGAGATCTTTCCCTATTGGACTGGAGAATGTTTCCACACCACTTGATTTCCCATGTAATTTATGTAGAAGGTGTCTTGGTGGTAGTTCATTCATATGCAGTAAGCATATGAGCCATTGCAGAGGCTTCAATTATTTTCTTCCAATAATCGTAGAAGTCCACTCTTGTATCCGAACTACCACAAGAGTTCCTGTATTAATTTTATTTTGCGAGAGTTATTGCATAATGCTTATCTTAAAGAATTCTGCTGTAGCACTTGTCGGTGAAACATGCCCTAGATATTGAGAATCTGGCTCTTGGATTAACACTACATGCTCTTCAGTAACAGTTGTTCTGTATTTCCTTCCACTTTTTTTTCTGTCTTCTAAAGTTTTATCTTTTCGTCTTTCAAAAAAGGGGGCTTAAAGTTCTTCTTCGTTCCCACGTCTTTGCAACTCAGAACGCATATTTTTCCTCTATCTTCTTATCTTATTCCTGTCTGTAAATTGTGAAATATCTGATTCACTCACCATATCCACATCTTCTAGGACTTCTTCGCCTACTTTGATGCAACAATTTCAAAAATTTTAAATAACTCGTTACATGAGTAATTATAAAACCCAGTTAAAAAATGTATAAGTTTTTAAACTAACGGCACTTGACTCAGGAATATTTCGAAAATTCTTAACGATCGGACGATCGGAAGAAAATGTCTGATATGGTCCGAACTCTTTAAAATTAAGGTGCGTTTGACACGGGACGACATTTCCAATTTATTTTTTTAATCCAGGGGGAAACTTTACCATGCTTGGCCAATAAGGAATTCAAAAAATTAAAAAAATTCAATTTTCTGAAAAATGTCAGTTTGGCTGAAATTCGTAAAATTCAAAAGTCGGCCTCAGCCTGGAGACATTACTCAATGTGAACTAGTTTGCTTAAACAGTCCAAGGGGAACATTTTCTGCACTAGTCTAATAGCGATTTCGAAAAAAATGGAAAAGTTATATATTTTGGAAAAATTTCTATTTTGGCTCAAATTCCCAAACTTCAAAGCCCGAGAGGCAGCACAAGATATCTTTCAATTTCAAAACAATTTTCCATGCTAATTAATAAACCCGAATGACAACTTTTCCGCACTAGGCTCTTATTAATTTCGAAAATTTTCATTTTTCGGCCAGCCCTAATGCGGACGTTAACGAGCTCAGCCACTGTCACCATTATTGTGAGATTGACTGAAAGCCTATTTGATTTGAAATTAGCTGCTACCTCGTTCGTGAGTGTTTTGACCACGTTTCGTTGCTGATTTGGATTTAACAACGCTTGGCATCTAGCGTTGCCGTAACTGAGTTAAATTTTTTGAAACGGACACAGTAAAAACTAACTAACTCAACTCAAACTTTTTTTGGTGGTTATTTAAAAATTTTTCACCGGATTATAGTCTTTTTTTTAAAAAAAATTTAAATTTTTTTAAATGTTATAAGCATGTGAATTTTTATGTAAGTATTTTTTTAAATTGCGATTTAAATATTGAGCGAAAATTTATGAAATTTTTGTGTTAGGACTACAAATAATTCGAAATTTCGGTGAAATACCCTTGTCATACAAATTTTTAAAATTCTTATAAACAATGCACTTTGTAAGAAACAATTAAAGCAATATCTTCCCATAAGTAATAACAAAATTTTAACATACATAGAATTGTTCTCTAAAATCTGCATAACAATTGGGAAACTTTCATTAATGAAAAAGTTATCCGTACTTAAGTGCCGCTACATAGGTGCCTTGCCTATGCAATTTTTGCGTTGCACCGCTACATAAAAATTCACATGCTTATAACTTTTACCGCCCACTTTCCTAATGTTTGGTATTTGATGTGGTACCTTTTACATTTAGTACTTATGTACTGAATTTCATTCCTATGCGTCCAAAAGTTTCTGAAATATATTGGACTTAGACTAGCCTTTAACTTTTCCCTGGTGTATAAATACTTACAATTATACTATAAAAGTTTCGTTCAAATCGGTAAAGTGGTTTTCGAGTTCAAAAAAGACGAACACAAAATCAAATAAACAAACTTTAATTTTGATGGATATACTTATATTACTTAGGTAATTCAATACAAAAAGTTTTTTTTAGAACAAGCTTCAATTGGCAAGTTTTTCAAAAATTCGAATACATATTTCAATATAATTTCAAAATGTCATTGTTTTGAGTCAGTCTGAAGCTTAGATTGTCAGTTTTAAACTAATTCAGCTAATTTGAAATTCAGGCAGCAGCAAAAATTTTCGTTGAGGACAGTGGTCAGAATTTTAGTTACTACCCTACGAAACACTCTCGCTGTCCAAATCAGACATCAACATTTTATTGCTTGAGCCAATTTTATCAACCAAATTAGTATGTAATCACTTAGGCATAGACATTTTAATTTGATAATGCCCTTGTAAAGCACTTCATTATCTTATCGATATAACCGTACCCATTCTAAGTGCGCTTTGTTGATAAACAAATTAAACAAATTTATAGATACACTTGTTAACTTCTGGGTAAAAATGTTAGCCAAAGCTTTTCCGGAGAGTTCAGAAATCCACTCATTGCTTCAAATAAATTTGTTTTTGTTTTGCTTCCCGAAACAATTTTATATTTTAATACAATATGATAAAAAACAATTTTGATTTCGATTAAAGCCAGCTGGTTGCCTATTTTGAGAAAGATATTTGAAAGATTTTATTTAAAAGGAAACTAGTGATATCATTTTTACACCTACCAATGCAATTTCGAGGACCACTACCAAATGGTAGATATGTAAAAGGCATAATATTTTTCCGATTTTTTTCTGAAAATCGTTCAGGCTCAAACAAACCCGGATTTTTATAGTTATTTGGATCACGATGCAATCCTATAATTGGTATAGCAATTCTATCGTCTTTTTTCAGCCTAACAATCGTATTGCCATTATCATCCATCAAATCATAGTCCTGACTGCAAGCTCGATTTGTTATTGCACATGGTGGCCACTTTCGTAAAGATTCGGCTACAACCATATTCAGATATTTCATGTTTATCAAGATATCATAATTTAATGGTTGACCATTCAGTTTCTTTTGCACTTCTAAGATTTCCAGAAAGAGCCTCTCCTGCACACAGGGGTTCGCCATTAGCTCGTATGCGGTTGAACACAAACTGGCTCGTGCTTTACCAAATCCGGCACAAAAAAAGAGTAAACATTGCGCCAACACATCCTCCTCACTAAATTCATAACATTTTTGGTTTTGTGCCAACTTTTCGGCATTGATCTTTTTCGCCTCCGTTAGCAAATGTATCATATCTGGACGTGCAATATTATGTTTCTCACGATATTTAATGATACTCAGCACAACTTCATTGAAATGTTTTACCTTTTCAGTATTGAAAACTTGTAAACCGATTGTCTAAAGAAAGTAGAAAATTGTATTTTCAAAATTTACATTTTCAAGTGTTCTGTGTGTTAAAATAAACATACTTTATTATGATATATCACTAATGAATGTTACATCAATAATTACCTACCTTCATTAAATTCGGCATTAGTTGTATTAGAGCAGCCTTTAGCACCGATATACCGCGAAAATTCATTACGGTGCTAGCAATATTGAAAAAAGAGTTTTCTTTCTGCTGAAAAGAGATCACTTTTATGCCCAAAGCAGCTGAGGAGATGACATCATTTGTGAAACGTGAAAATATATCGATCATCTTAAGTTCCAGTTTTTCTTTATGAGGACTTTCCTCAATTTGTTGCTCCAAATAATTGACGCCCTCAATGCAACATTCATTTATCAACGGAAATATAGCTTGCATATTTAAGTCGCTAAAAGTGGGCGTCAATATGTCTCGCATTGCTTTTCACTCCTCATCTTTCATAAGGTATAAATTGTTTCCGAAACCATGGGGTGGACTTGATACATTTAATTGGTGATTGGTAAAATTGTAGAAATCTGTAACCAATACTTTTTTGATAAGCGTAATATCTCGTATAAGTATCATTGGAAATCGCATGAAATACATTCCATAGACCATGCTAAAAATATATTATTAATTGCAGTAGTTAAACCTATTAAAATATGATGTATACCTATTTTTGAATTTCAAATGCAATTCCATTATATGTTTTGCCAGTGAGGCTTGTCCAAATAATACATTAGGGCCAAAATTACCAATCAGAGGTTTTGGTTTTATATGCGGCACTCTACGTTCATTCAAAATATTAAAGTGCGATGTTGACCACTTGTAGAGCAAAATTAAGAGAATAATGCTTAAAACAAAAGGTACCAAATATGAATTTCTTAAAAACTGCAAAATTATTCCTGTAGCGTCCATGTTGCTTATGACGTTTACGAGCGTACAATTTATTTAATACTGAAACGGGCCATATTAGTTCTTGAAAATTCACTAAAAGCTTTTAATGTTTATTGTGTTATCTATTTATTAGTTTGTCTCTCTAATATCTAAAAGCAAACTTTTTTCAATATCGTTCTCCAATAATGTTAATACATTAAGTGTAAAATATTCAACTTCATCGATTACGAGAGTGTTATCATGCCTAGCTAAAAGTTAAATACCCTATCTATCAGTATATATTTTTTAAGTATACATATAAGAGTTTAAATGATTTGTTTTTAGTTGTTGCAGTAATTTTAAACATGGCAAAGGTTAACGAATCCGCAGAAGTCAGTCTAGCTTTTAAATGCATTATAATTAGGTTATATTTTTCTACAAACCTGTAAAAAAATCAGCTGGCACGAGGTGCCCCGAAGAAGGTTTTTAGGATTTTTGTAAAGTATTTCATATTCGTAATGTATGATTCCAGAGAAAAAAATGCTATTTCGCATATTTAGCCCGCAATTTTCAGTGCAGAATTTTATGGTACAAAAATTATTTTCCTATCCTTAATCAGCGACCTCAAAAATTCCAATACGCTGACTTCTTTGTAATAAATGTACTTAGTTTTGCGCTAAGTAGCCCGTTATTGGTGATCCGCCATTTTATATTTCAAAAAATAGATTTCAGATTCATAATCAATATGATCGAAAACCCCTTACTACCGACTCCCAGAATTTTAGAAAGCTTTTTCGATTTTCCGACCACTGTGCGACGATTTGATGCAAGCCAGCATGCCGAAATGAAGTCATGTGTCTTTTGAAGAAAGTATCGTATGACACTTTTCAAGAGCTTATTTTGAAGAAAAAGAGTAGTACAACGTGATGAATTAAGTAAAAAAAAAAAAAATAAAGAAAAATTTGTGCCATCTGCATCGAACCTCAAAAATATTCGTGTTCGTGGCTTCAACCTCAAATATCTCAAAATTTAGAGCTAATGGGCCAAGTTTGACCTCGGATTTAAATTCTACGCAGAAAGTTCCTTCATAAATTAAATTCAGCTGCACTGCAACAAAACCATTGTTATGCTGTGTTCATAATAAGCTTTTTCCATTTTCCGACCACTGTGCGACGATTTGATGCAAGCTAGCATGCCGAAATGAAGTCATGTGTCTTTTGAAGAAAGTATCGTATGACACTTTTCAAGAGCTTATTTTGAAGAAAAAGAGTAGTACAACGCACAGTGCTGTCACTCCATACAACGAAACGGCATTTCCACAATTTTGGTTCGATTGCAATAAAATTTACCATACTGATACACTTTTTTACGCTGTTTTCAGAAATGTAATTAATTTTTAAATGCAATAAACACAAAAAGAGATATTCAAATAAATAAAACCACGAAAGTTAACTGAAAAAAATGTTTGTGCATGCTTTTAGGCTGTAAAAAACCATATTAAAATTTTAATGGTTCATAGTGTTTTTGACATATAAAAGTAGGCTGTAAAAAAAATCAAATTTTAAAAAAATTCCAAAGCATTTGATAAAAATTTTGTGGTGTAAATTTTATAAAATCATTGATTTTCACGTAAATACAGGATATTCAGATAAATATTTAAAATAAACGGGGAAAAACGGGGTTGTGAATTTTTCCTATCATAAAATATGGAATCTGTACTATCTGTACGTTTAAGGACAATGCCCGCAAGTCCCGTCTTTTTTTTTCCTGCTCTAAAGAAAATTAGCATTTTCCGGTTTTTAATATTTGAAAATTTTTTTTTATATTTTTGAAAATAACTTTGATTTGGCTAAAAAAAATTTGCAAATAAAAAATACTACAAATAAATGGGTATGTAGGCTTTTGTATGCATTTTATTTTATAACAATTGCTTTTGAGGTTTTGGAGCAGCAATTATTTTTAAAAAGTTCTGCGATTAGCAAATTTTCTTAAATATTTTTTTTTTCGAAAAAAAGTTCGACTTTAACAAGCTGTAACACTTACAAATCACACTAGTTTTCAATAATTTTCAGGGAATTTCTTAATTGGACTATTTGCTGTAGAATAGCATAAAAAAAATTTTAAATTTGAACAAAAATTTTTTACGCAAATGCCTTCTATCGCAGCACTGTGCAACGTGATGAATTAAGTAAAAAAAATATAGAAAAATTTGTGCTATCTGCATCGAACCTCAAAAATATTCGTTATTTCTTATACAGTTTGTCAAGTAATTCTTTGCAAAATGCAAATAGCCACACAAATTCAACTTTAACATATAATTTTATTAACTAAGGCGCTTTTTAATTTTTTTTTTTTTACAGTATTGTTAGGAATTGTGTACCCTTTCATTATAGTTAAGAAAAATAACAAAAACAAAACCAAAAACATAAGATAAGCCATAAACAAAATAAAACTACAAAATTTAAGGTGTCAATTAATTGTTTGCAAAATGCAAACACATATTGCAAAAAGGATATAAAATATAAAGGACTGCACTAATATTTTGTGTGCTTCCCATCAGCTTCCATAACAGCCTGTAGACGCCGTGAAATTGATTGTACAGGTCCATTTACATCATACAATTCAGGTATCTTTACCCACACCTCGTTGATGGCCGTTATCAAAGCGTTTCTGTTAGTTGGGTTCCGCTTTCCCACTCTTTTTTTTAAAAATGCTCACAAATTTTCAATGGGATTAAGATCCGGACTTTGCTGCAATTGTACAGCAACCAGGTCCGACACAGCAGCGATTTGTGCTTTGAATCATTGTCCTCATACAACTTGTATTTTAATTTCTTCGGGTTTTCACGATCAACAAAGCCAAATTTTTGGGCGCTTCTTGTCAACTCGTTTTTAAGAATGTCTAAATAAAACTCTTTTGTCATTATATCAGTGAATATACACAATTCTCCAACGCCTTTGGATGAAATACAGCCCCACACCATCACTGAAAGCTTGCCAAACTTAACTGTTGGTATAATATTTTGCTGTTGAAGAGCTGTTTTTGGTTTCCGCCAAACTGTTCTGGGTCCATCGTGATAGTACATCATTATCTTCGTCTCGTCGCAAAAAATGACGTCATTCCAGTACTCCGCTGGCTTATTTCTGTTAGAAATGGCAAAGTTCAAGCGCTTTTCAATATTAACAGCAGACAGCATTGGCTTTTTCCTGGCTGTATGCGACGAGTACTGGTGGAGCTTTAGCACTTTTCGCACGGGTTCGTGGCTCACAGTCTTGTTGCAATTACTTTTTATAATGTTTGCCAACTCTCTAAGGCTTGTTTGTAGGTTGTCACTAATTTGTTTTAAAATTTTTGAGTGATCTCGCCGTATAAGCTTTGATGGTCTGCCGCCAGAGTTCTTCAATTCCAGTCTATTTTCTTTTTCTGCATGCTGAATAATATTATATGTTGTCCTTAGCTTAATATTAAACATTTCAGACAACTGTTTTCCCTTTGTAATAGTTAAAATAAACCAATTGGATTACACTTTCGTCAGCTCGCTTGCCAGGCATTGCAAAAACACGCTATTTTTAATAAGATGTGCGGAGTTCGAAGCAAAAATGAGAACTAATGTAAAAGGGCAATGCAAGCAAAGCAACACGTGTTCATTCGAATTCCAATTTGATGTACCGTTAGTTAGCGTCGAGTCACTTCTCGACTTGTGTTTGCATTTTGCAAAGAATTTATGACAGCATCATATTTGTTGCCTTTTGGTTCTATTCGTTTTTCTTTTGTTTTTGTTTTGATTTTTGCCATTTTTTTTTTGTTATATTAATAGGTAATACATATCTTGGAATAGTTCCAAAACAATTTTTTTTAAAGTAGGGGAGGGGGGGGCTAGTGTGGACTGGGGGCTAGTGTGGACAAATTCAAATTCTCGCGCCGTTTTGAATTTTTTGTTTCTGTTTTATATTTTTCAAGTTGGTATTTGCACTTTGCATCACCAGAAAAAAATTCATTTGTTGACAGTTCAGCTTTCCATGATAACGTGACCCGAACGTGTTTTAAGCAGTAAAAAGTAATTTTTTTGTTGCTTCGTAATTTCAGTGATACTTTTAAACTAATTATTCTTTTGCTGTAGTATTAATAGATAATACAACTAAAAATAGTGTTTATTTAAACCACTGAAATTATTTTTGAAGAACTTTACCGTTAGATTAAAAAAAAAATATTTTTGTTTAAAAAGACAAGAAGGGGCTAGTGTGGACAACTGAAATGGGGCTAGTGTGGACATGTCCGCAGCAGCTGAAATGACTCCAGAAATCGTCAGACCATTTCTAAAAGCCGTTCCAAGAAAGTACGTTACTAAAAAGAAAGAACGACAGATTCACGTATCCCGATTTACCGAATACCAGCGAAATTTACCGAAATGAAATAGTGGCAAAGCTGCCACAACCACAACAACTGTCGGAAACATCGCGATCAGCAAGTTATATGAAGTTTGAAACAACATGGACAAAAAGTATTTTATATGGGCCAATTTTTCACGATCCACGGTTCTCAAGATTTCGACATTAAGTTTCTAAAAAGAAAGAACGATAGATCACGTATCCCGATATACCGGATACCAGCCAAATTCACTGAAATGAAATAGTGGCAAAGCTTCCACAAGCACAACAACTGCCGGGAGCATCTCGATCAGCAAGTTATATGAAGTTTGATATAAATTTCTCCAAATACAACATGGGATAGCAGTTAATTTTTTATTTGTATTATTATTTGTATTACATCATTATTTTCTTGAATAAACATGTATCTGAACTCTTTCTTAACGTTTTTGTATGAATTATTAAGTTTATTATGGTGTCCACATTAGCCCCCAGTTAAATCAATGGTTGTCCACACTAGCCCCTTATACGGGGCAAATGTAAGCTCTTTTTAAAATAATTTAATAGTGCATTTATGAAAATAAAAATTCATAACTATTGATGCAATTATGAAGGCAAGAGGTATAAGTAATCGCTAAAAATTACTTTATTACGAAAATGATATATTAACATACATAATTTTGTAATTATATAAAAATTGTCCACACTAGCCCCCCCCTCCCCTAGTGCTTGTCTCAATAAAATTTAATTTTAAAGTTGAATTTGTGTGGCTATTTGCATTTTGCAAAGAATTACTTGACAAACTGTATGTGTAAATCCCTCGAAAACCTCGTATACTCGTAACAGTTGTCAAAATCAATACGAATTTTGACAGTTTTACGAGTTTACAAGGTTTTCAAAGCTCTTACTCGTTTTAAGAAATAACCTAAATAACAAATTCAAAAAATTTTAAGATAATACTACACAGAGAAAACAACATCGCCAAAAGTGGCAGTAACGTAGTTATTTTAACACATTCACTGCCATGGCTATTGATATCAATAGCCAGTACAGTTTCATTCAGGCTTGTGGCTATTGAAATCAATAGCCATATCATATAAAAAAACACTTTGCTGGCACCTGGGGAAACTATACAGAAAATGGTCTGGCAGTGAATGTGTTAACCACATAGCGACCGAAATTTTGAGCATGGCTCGTTTGTGGCAGTTTTAACTACGCGCGTTGCTAAATGTGTTTCAACTACGTTTGTGAGTGATTTAACAACGCGCGCTGCTAAATAAAATACAAAAGAAAAAAACGTTTTTGCAATTAATTTTTACTTTTTTCCTGTCAACGGTTATGAAAACTGACACTATTTTCTTTTTTTATTTTCAATTTTATGCTTTAAATAAAATTTTTTCTGTTTTGATATTGGGGAGATTTGAACCTGGAACCTGATTGCATGTGAGAGAGATCATGGAAAATACTTGTTTTTTACTTACATATGAGTATTTGTTAACAATAAAACCGACAAGAAGGGCCTTATAATATACAAAAATAGTTTCAGTAATATGAAATATTTTGTTTTATATAGGCCTGGCACCATCTACTTTTTCAATTAGAATGATTTCCTCCGTGGGAAATTCGTTTTCTTAAAGATTTAGATAGGAGTTATTTCATCCTATTAAGAAATTTACCCTGACTTCAAATTCGAAAGAATTTTCATAATCCCAACGACAGATTTTTTTTTTTAAATCGAGTTTATTGAGTTTTCAGTACAACATTTTTCCCCACTTTTCTTAAAATACCAATATTTTGAAAATAATGCACACCAATGTCCCGGAATCACGTAATCATTTCCAGATTGTTCCGCATTTGCTCATATGAGATAAAAAATACTTTATTGTTTTTATACTCTTCACACAGAGTATAATCACTTTGTCCTTCCGTTTGTAATGCAGAGAAGTAGGCGTGGCAGGTATAGAAAAGTATATATTTTCTTGATCAGCGTTATCTTCTGAGTCGATATAGTCATTTGATAATGCCTTTGTATAGCACTTTATTATCTTATCGATATAACCGTACCCATTCTAAATGCGCTTTGTTGATAAACAAATTAAACAAATTTATAGATACACTTGTTAACTTCTGGGTAAAAATGTTAGCCAAAGCTTTTCCGGAGAGTTCAGAAATCCACTCATTGCTTCAAATAAATTTGTTTTTGTTTTGCTGCCCGAAACAATTTTATATTTTAATATATGATAAAAAACAACTTTGATTTCGATTAAAGCCAGTTGGTTGCCTATTTTGTGAAAGATATTCGAAAGATTTTATTTTAAAAGAAACTAGTGATATAATTTTTACACCTACCAATGCAGTTTCGAGGACCACTACCAAATGGTAGATATGCAAAAGGCAAAATATTTTTCCGGTTTTTCTCTGAAAATCTTTCGGGATCAAACAAATCGGGATTTTCGTAGTAAACTGGATCACGATGCAATCCTAATACTGGTATCGCAATCTTGTCGTCTTTTTTCAGCCTAACAATCGTATTGCCATTATCATCCATCAAATCATAGTCCTGATTGCAAACGCGATTTGCAAGGGGAATTGGTGGCCACTTTCGTAAAGCTTCGGAAACAACCATATCCAGATATTTCATGTTTAGCAAGATATCATAATTTAATGGTTTACCATTCAGTTTCTTTTGCACTTCTAAGATTTCTAGAAAGAGCCTCTCCTGCACACAAGGGTTCGCCATTAGCTCGTATGCGGTTGAACACAAACTGGCTCGTACTTTCCCAAATCCGGCACAAAAGAAGAGTAAACATTGCGCCAACACATCCTCCTCACTAAATTCATAGCATTTTTCGTTTTGTGCCAACTTTTCGGCATTGTTCTTTTTCGCCTCCGTTAGCAAATGTATCATATCTGGACGTGCAATATTATGTTGCTCACGATATTTAATGATACTCAGCACAACTTCATTGAAATGTTTTACCTTTTCAGTATTGAAAACTTGCAAACCGATTGTCTAAAGAAAGTAGAAAATTGTATTTTCAAAATTTACATTTTCAAGTGTTTTGTGTGTTAAAATAAACATACTTTATTATGATATATCACTAATGAATGTTATATCAATAATTACCTACCTTCATTAAATTCGGCATTAGTTGTATTAGAGCAGCCTTTAGCACCGATATACCGCGAAAATTCATTACGGTGCTGCCAATATTGAAAAAAGAGTTTTCTTTCTGCTGAAAGGAGATCACTTTTATGCCCAAAGCAGCTGAGGAGATGACATCATTTGTGAAACGTGAAAATATATCGTTCATCTTAAGTTCCAGTTCTTCTTTATGAGGACTTTCCTCAATTTGTTGCTCCAAATAATTGACGCCCTCAATGCAACATTCATTTATCAACGGAAATATAGCTTGCATATTTAAATCACTAAAAGTGGGCGTCAATATGTTTCGCATTGCCTTCCACTCCTCATCTTTCATGAGATATAAATTATTTCCAAGACCATCGGGTGGACTCGCTATATTCGATTGGTGATTGGTGAAATTGTAGAAATCTGTATCCAATACTCTTTTGATAAGAGCAACATCTCTTATCATTATGAACGGAAATCGCATGAAATACATTCCATAGACCATGCTAAAAATATATTATTAATTAAGTAGTTAAACCTATTAAAATATGATATATACCTATTTTTGAATTTCAAATGCAATTCCATTATATGTTTTGCCAGTGAGGCTTGTCCAAATAATACATTAGGGCCAAAATTACCAATCAGAGGTTTTGGTTTTAGATGCGGCACTCTACGTTCATTCAAAATATTAAAGTGCGATGTTGACCACTTGTAGAGCAAAATTAAGAGAATAATGCTTAGAACAAAAGGTACCAAATATGCATTTCTTAAAAAGCGCAAAACTATTCCTGTAACTTCCATATTGCGTATGATGGTTACGAGCACAAAAATTGTTTAATACTGAAACGGGCCATACAAGTTCTTGGGAATTCACTCAAAGCTTTTAATGTTTATTTTGTTATCTCTCCGAGTGTCTCTCTCATATTTTAAAGCAGGTTTTCTTTAATATCGTTCTCCAATAATGTTGATACATTAAGTGTAAAATATTTAACTCCATCGATTACGAACCGACAAGAAGGGCCTTATAATATACATCAAATAGTTTCAGAAATTTATTGTATTTTATTATAAATAGGCCGTCCACTTTTTCAATCAGAATTATTCGCCCCATTTATAAAAGGATTTATATGGGAGTTATCTTATCCTCTTCAAAAGTTTACCATAATTTCAAATTCAAAAGAATTTTCATTATTCGAATATCAGATTTTTTTTTAAATTCAGATTATTGAATTTTCAGTGCAAAATTTTCTACCACTTTTCTTAAAAGACCCAAATTTTGGAAACAACAGAAAATGTTAAACGATGAATTTTATTTGTCCTGGGTCTCAAAACCATATTTAAATTTAAAATTTGATATTTTAATTACACAATGCAACACAAAAAATGTCCCTGGGGTCTTATAAAGTTTTTCTGATAGGTTATAAAAAATAAAAAAGCTCGTATTTTACCGAATATGTGTATCAATGATTTTTTTAATTTTATTGCTCCTCAAAGTTTAAAGTTCGCGTTTTATATAAAGTTTTGAGATTTTTTGAAAAACCACCATAACCCGAATCCTCCTGGATTTTTTCTTTTAAATTTTTGAAATAAAAACTGAATTAGCATAATCTCTAGGATGACTAAGCAATTATTTTTTTGGTTTTCAATATTATCCTTTGGCACGGTTCATCAGGATATGTCAAAAATATCCGTGTACTGTTTTTTTTTTCTCACTAAATCTTAGTAAAATCACGTTTTAACTATTTTTTGGAATGGTTTTGTTGAAAAATAATAACTTTCAAAACATCACCACATTTATGTTATTGGAGGTGCCACGCCCTTTTAGTATTTCCATAGAGGTTGCATTTACTACTCTTAGTTTCTGAGTGAAATTTGGTTGCATTCTCTCAAATAACCCCGGAAACCACACAGCGAATCCTCAAGGCAGAAGAGGACGTGAAGAACCACCTGAAAAGGTCGCTAGATAATGGAATCCAAGAATCGGGAAAGTTTTGGCAAGAGATAAGAGTCATCATATAGGATAGTGACAAATGGAGATGTTTTATTTTGGCCCTATGCTCCTCCTATGAGTTACATGAGAATACATACATCTCAAATAACTCTTTTTTTACAGCATTTTGAAGAATTTTATTGTACTAGAGTTCGCCTTGTGGCCGAAATTCGACCATTTCTATTTGACTATAAAGCAAAAAGTTTGTATACCCTTCCTTGGTCGATAAAACACAAAACGCTTTTAATATTCTTCCTAAGGGTTTGGGTTATCTGCATGCATAAAAATCGGTGCAGCAGCTTAGTTGCAAAAGCGTGCTTTCCATTTTGAGACAGTTACATGCCTTCTAAAGAGCAATAAGTTTTTGATATCTTTCCGACATGTTTATTTTATTTCCATACCAAAATCCATAAAATTCAATGCCGTGATAATGGTCTTGTTATCGTTTCTTAGCGCTAACCCTATCACTTTACCGAAATTCATAAAAATCGATGCAGTGGTTTAGCTGTGAGAGCGTTTTTACAATTAAGGAGCGTGGCACCGCCCACTTAAAAAAAATATAATCATATGCACTGCTCCTGCTCACAAGCAAATCGGTTGAGATATAGGTACAGAAACAGGGACCGAACCGATTTCGTTTGCCTATTTATTAGGGTGGGCCGATTTGAAAACTGATCAAGGCTACCCCCCAGCCAAAACATATTATGATATTACTTTTGTCTCTATAGGAATTTTGAAAACTAAGCATAAAAATAAATATTGAACGCAAGGTAAAATTTTCAATTGAAAATGCGCCGAACTAAAGTTGAACGTAGAGGTATGGTTCCTTGGGCAAATATTCACAGAATTGAATGAACTTTCAGCCTACACGGAGAAAAAAAATAGTACCTGCTACTTTATTTCTCATAAATTTTACCAGATTTTCAAGTCAAAATAGTGACAACTTTACACCGAAGTAAGACTTACCTTACTGTTTTAGTCAATTCAGATTGTTCGAATGACCTCACAGTCTAGTAATTTTAATGAAAAAATTGGCGTGATATTTACCTTACTGTATCGTTCAAACGACAAAAAAAAAAAAAAACAAAACAAAAAATGAACTGACCCGCGCCGGGATACGAACCTTAGCCCTTCCGAATGGTACTCAGATACATATCCACTGGGCTGCTTCCGCATATGATGTAGAAGCAAAAAAAAATTGTATATGATGAAAATGTCTGTCCAAAAATATAAATTGTTACTAAAATTATAAAAGTCAAAATGACTCTATATTTTGGTGGTACTTACCTTACTCGTGTAAGGTCAAAATTATGATACTCATTTTTGTGCGTGAAAAAAATTTAAGTTATTTTGACTAGAATTATAAATTCAAATTGACCACACACTTTTTTTCTGAAAGTGCAAATTACCTTACATATAGTCAAATGTAGGAAATTTGTAGTAAATATTCCTTTATTATTTAACTACATTTTATTTGTAGATATGACTTTACGGACCCATCAAATAGCTCATACGTAAGGTAATTTATATTTGAAATTTAGTGTTGATTACTTTAATTTTTCGACTAGCCAATATACATAGTAAAAATTATTATACATATTTTTCTCCGTGTAGGTTAGTATTTTGTTTGAAAAAATTCATCTAAAAATTTGAATCGTTTATTTTGAAAGTCGGTCTTAATAATTGGCTATTTGACCCATATCATTTTTTTAAATACATAGCATCAATTCCACTCCATCAAGTAAACTTTTTGTGTAAACAGAACCCAATTTAATTGGTTACTGACAGAATACCAGCCAAATCATATAATGACATTACTTTTGTCTTTATAAAAATTTTTAAAATTTAGTATGAAAACAAAAAAAAAATATTGATGAATGGTACAATTTTCGATCAAAAATGCGCCGAACTAAAGTTGAACGCAGAGATATAGTTCTTTGGGCAAATATTCATAGAATTGAATGAACTTTCACATAGGGGGGTAGCCGAGGTCGATAAAATTTCCTCCATACAATTTGGCCCACCCTACTATTTATGTATAGATGAGAGGTGAAACGCCCTCTTTTCCGAATTACTATCCTTAGTATCTGGGTGAAATTTGGTTCAATATATTGCAGCCAAGCTAATGCTCAGATCGTGCCCCAAATATTTATAAAATTTATGAGTATGTGATTTTTTGCAACAATATTTGTGAACAATATTCATAAAAATGTGTTTTGAATATTAGTTTTTTACGAACGGTAGATGTCCGTTGATCACTTTCGCTTTTTTTCAATCTGCCGAGCTATCTTTGACGACAGAGTCAGTGCACAAAGTTTTATCGAATTACCTTTATTATAAAATGATGTCATCTTTGAGTGGCCATTACTTTCCAAGAAAAAATCGTAAATGACCACTTACCACTTTTTTGGAAAGGGAAAAAGCAAGATTTTCTAGTGTATTTTACGGAATAGAGTAGAAAAAATCCTTACGACCTTGAACCTAATTTGAAAACAAAAACAATTTAATTTTTAGCACTTTAAGGTTAGGATACCTCGAAATCCTGACGAGGTAGAAGGATTCTGTGGTCAGTTTTGGAATCAGCACAACAAAATCTATTGAAATCTAGGAAAAATTCATGTTCCAGCTTTGTATGCACATCAGTAAAAGTGGTGCAAAACTGTCAACATGTTTTCGAAATGGTTTTTTCTTTATTATTTTTTTTTATAAAAAAAAAAATTGTTCACATATCGTCACTCTTAGGCCAGATTCACGAATGTGAAATTTATTGAATTTGAGAAATTGCTACTTGAAATTTTTTTAAATATGAAAATTATATGTAAATTTTGCTTTTTCGTGTAATAAACTTTGCATTTGCTGTTAAACCACTTCAGATATAGCTTTCATAATTCTGGCATAACTTTATTGAACCATTTTTTACAAGAAAACCACATCAATGCAAAACTGAAAAATTTGCACGTTCGTGAATCTGGCCTAAGAGTGACGATATCATCACTCTTAGGCCAGATTCACGAATGTGAAAATTATTGAATTTGAGAAATTGCTATTTGAAATTTTTTTATATATGAAAATTATATGTAAATTTTCCTTTTTCGTGTAATAAACTTTGCATTTGCTATAAAACCACTTTAGATATAGCTTTCATACTTCTGGCATAACTTTATTGAACCATTTTGTACAAGAAAACCATTTTAGTGCAAAACTGAAAAATTTGCACTGCTGTGAATCTGGCCTAACAGTGACGATATTTGAATAGAAGAAAGGTTAAGCTTCTGTTTAGTTCATATTTCTTGTTGGTCATGTAATCAGAACGGACGCAATAGCAGTAGTAAGTCGAAATCAGCAAACATGTTGCAGTTTTGCTTCTCACTGTACATATACTTTTGAAGCGAAACTTAAAAAAAAAACAAACGGTTGCCCCTGAAAGTTTAAGTTCAATTTTTAGAAATGTTCCAGAAATTAAGGTCATCATATTCTATACCTTTAAGAAGTGAAAAAATAAAAAAATAGGTAGGGACAAAAGAAGACATGTTTTGGTACATTTTTCGGAGACATACCCATATATATTCTTACTTAAAAGTTAAAAACACGATCATTGAAGTTAACTAGAGGACACACTAAAGTGTTTTGCTCTTTTCTACCAAATACACTGCTTAGTACTATTCTTCGTCTTCCAAATAAACTATAAATTGGTCTTGATGATGAACACTTTTAAATGATACCTAAAAGTTAAAAATCGTACGTGGCTGTAAATGTCATTATAAGTTAAAAGAACCAATAACACATGTAACAAATAAATAAAAGAAAATTTTATTCTTTACAATTCAATATAAAATTATTTTCTTAGAAAAAAAAAATACAAAATGTACTTGTTGTGTGTCAGTAAGAAGGTTTGAGCATTAGTTTCATACTTTTTGCGCAGGTTCGAAATATTCAGCAACATACATATATTTTCTTTGGGATGCATCAGAATAACCCCCAAAAACTCAGACTGTTCAAATCCAAATTTTATTGCGTGAGCTAATTTTATCAACCAAATTAGTATGTAATCCCATAGGCATAGACACTATAATTTGATAATGCATTTTGAAAGTTATCTTATCGATATCGGCCGTACCCATACTAAGTGCGCTGAGTTGATAAATTAATTAAACAAATACACTTGTTATCTTCTGGGCAAAAATGTTAACCAAAGCTTTTCCGGAGAGTTCAGAAATCCACTCATTGCTTCAAATAAATTTGTTTTTGTTTTGCTTCCCGAAACAATTTTATATTTTAATACAATATGGTAAAAAACTATTTTGATTTCGATTAAAGCCAGCTGGTTGCCTATTTTGTGAAAGATATTTGAAAGATTTTATTTAAAAGGAAACTAGTGATATAATTTTTACACCTACCAATGCAGTTTCGAGGACCACTACCAAAAGGTAGATATGCGAAAGGTATAATATTTTTTCGTTTTTTCTCTGAAAATCTTTCGGGATCAAACAAATTGGGATTTTCGTAGTAAACTGGATCACGATGCAATCCAAATACTGGTATCGCAATCTTGTCATCTTTTTTTAACCTGAGAATCGTATTGCCATTATCATCCATCAAGTCATAGTCCTGATTGCAAACGCGTTTTGTTATTGGACATGGTGGCCACTTTCGTAAAGATTCGGAAACAACCATATCCAGATATTTCATGTTTAGCAAGATATCATAATTTAATGGTTTACCATTCAGTTTCTTTTGCACTTCTAAGATTTCTAGAAAGAGCCTCTCCTGCACACAAGGGTTCGCCATTAGCTCGTATGCGGTTGAACACAAACTGGCTCGTACTTTCCCAAATCCGGCACAAAAGAAGAGTAAACATTGCGCCAACACATCCTCCTCACTAAATTCATAGCATTTTTCGTTTTGTGCCAACTTTTCGGCATTGTTCTTTTTCGCCTCCGTTAGCAAATGTATCATATCTGGACGTGCAATATTATGTTGCTCACGATATTTAATGATACTCAGCACAACTTCATTGAAATGTTTTACCTTTTCAGTATTGAAAACTTGCAAACCGATTGTCTAAAGAAAGTAGAAAATTGTATTTTCAAAATTTACATTTTCAAGTGTTTTGTGTGTTAAAATAAACATACTTTATTATGATATATCACTAATGAATGTTATATCAATAATTACCTACCTTCATTAAATTCGGCATTAGTTGTATTAGAGCAGCCTTTAGCACCGATATACCGCGAAAATTCATTACGGTGCTGCCAATATTGAAAAAAGAGTTTTCTTTCTGCTGAAAGGAGATCACTTTTATGCCCAAAGCAGCTGAGGAGATGACATCATTTGTGAAACGTGAAAATATATCGTTCATCTTAAGTTCCAGTTCTTCTTTATGAGGACTTTCCTCAATTTGTTGCTCCAAATAATTGACGCCCTCAATGCAACATTCATTTATCAACGGAAATATAGCTTGCATATTTAAATCACTAAAAGTGGGCGTCAATATGTTTCGCATTGCCTTCCACTCCTCATCTTTCATGAGATATAAATTATTTCCAAGACCATCGGGTGGACTCGCTATATTCGATTGGTGATTGGTGAAATTGTAGAAATCTGTATCCAATACTCTTTTGATAAGAGCAACATCTCTTATCATTATGAACGGAAATCGCATGAAATACATTCCATAGACCATGCTAAAAATATATTATTAATTAAGTAGTTAAACCTATTAAAATATGATATATACCTATTTTTGAATTTCAAATGCAATTCCATTATATGTTTTGCCAGTGAGGCTTGTCCAAATAATACATTAGGGCCAAAATTACCAATCAGAGGTTTTGGTTTTAGATGCGGCACTCTACGTTCATTCAAAATATTAAAGTGCGATGTTGACCACTTGTAGAGCAAAATTAAGAGAATAATGCTTAGAACAAAAGGTACCAAATATGCATTTCTTAAAAAGCGCAAAACTATTCCTGTAACTTCCATATTGCGTATGATGGTTACGAGCACAAAAATTGTTTAATACTGAAACGGGCCATACAAGTTCTTGGGAATTCACTCAAAGCTTTTAATGTTTATTTTGTTATCTCTCCGAGTGTCTCTCTCATATTTTAAAGCAGGTTTTCTTTAATATCGTTCTCCAATAATGTTGATACATTAAGTGTAAAATATTTAACTCCATCGATTACGAACCGACAAGAAGGGCCTTATAATATACATCAAATAGTTTCAGAAATTTATTGTATTTTATTATAAATAGGCCGTCCACTTTTTCAATCAGAATTATTCGCCCCATTTATAAAAGGATTTATATGGGAGTTATCTTATCCTCTTCAAAAGTTTACCATAATTTCAAATTCAAAAGAATTTTCATTATTCGAATATCAGATTTTTTTTTAAATTCAGATTATTGAATTTTCAGTGCAAAATTTTCTACCACTTTTCTTAAAAGACCCAAATTTTGGAAACAACAGAAAATGTTAAACGATGAATTTTATTTGTCCTGGGTCTCAAAACCATATTTAAATTTAAAATTTGATATTTTAATTACACAATGCAACACAAAAAATGTCCCTGGGGTCTTATAAAGTTTTTCTGATAGGTTATAAAAAATAAAAAAGCTCGTATTTTACCGAATATGTGTATCAATGATTTTTTTAATTTTATTGCTCCTCAAAGTTTAAAGTTCGCGTTTTATATAAAGTTTTGAGATTTTTTGAAAAACCACCATAACCCGAATCCTCCTGGATTTTTTCTTTTAAATTTTTGAAATAAAAACTGAATTAGCATAATCTCTAGGATGACTAAGCAATTATTTTTTTGGTTTTCAATATTATCCTTTGGCACGGTTCATCAGGATATGTCAAAAATATCCGTGTACTGTTTTTTTTTTCTCACTAAATCTTAGTAAAATCACGTTTTAACTATTTTTTGGAATGGTTTTGTTGAAAAATAATAACTTTCAAAACATCACCACATTTATGTTATTGGAGGTGCCACGCCCTTTTAGTATTTCCATAGAGGTTGCATTTACTACTCTTAGTTTCTGAGTGAAATTTGGTTGCATTCTCTCAAATAACCCCGGAAACCACACAGCGAATCCTCAAGGCAGAAGAGGACGTGAAGAACCACCTGAAAAGGTCGCTAGATAATGGAATCCAAGAATCGGGAAAGTTTTGGCAAGAGATAAGAGTCATCATATAGGATAGTGACAAATGGAGATGTTTTATTTTGGCCCTATGCTCCTCCTATGAGTTACATGAGAATACATACATCTCAAATAACTCTTTTTTTACAGCATTTTGAAGAATTTTATTGTACTAGAGTTCGCCTTGTGGCCGAAATTCGACCATTTCTATTTGACTATAAAGCAAAAAGTTTGTATACCCTTCCTTGGTCGATAAAACACAAAACGCTTTTAATATTCTTCCTAAGGGTTTGGGTTATCTGCATGCATAAAAATCGGTGCAGCAGCTTAGTTGCAAAAGCGTGCTTTCCATTTTGAGACAGTTACATGCCTTCTAAAGAGCAATAAGTTTTTGATATCTTTCCGACATGTTTATTTTATTTCCATACCAAAATCCATAAAATTCAATGCCGTGATAATGGTCTTGTTATCGTTTCTTAGCGCTAACCCTATCACTTTACCGAAATTCATAAAAATCGATGCAGTGGTTTAGCTGTGAGAGCGTTTTTACAATTAAGGAGCGTGGCACCGCCCACTTAAAAAAAATATAATCATATGCACTGCTCCTGCTCACAAGCAAATCGGTTGAGATATAGGTACAGAAACAGGGACCGAACCGATTTCGTTTGCCTATTTATTAGGGTGGGCCGATTTGAAAACTGATCAAGGCTACCCCCCAGCCAAAACATATTATGATATTACTTTTGTCTCTATAGGAATTTTGAAAACTAAGCATAAAAATAAATATTGAACGCAAGGTAAAATTTTCAATTGAAAATGCGCCGAACTAAAGTTGAACGTAGAGGTATGGTTCCTTGGGCAAATATTCACAGAATTGAATGAACTTTCAGCCTACACGGAGAAAAAAAATAGTACCTGCTACTTTATTTCTCATAAATTTTACCAGATTTTCAAGTCAAAATAGTGACAACTTTACACCGAAGTAAGACTTACCTTACTGTTTTAGTCAATTCAGATTGTTCGAATGACCTCACAGTCTAGTAATTTTAATGAAAAAATTGGCGTGATATTTACCTTACTGTATCGTTCAAACGACAAAAAAAAAAAAAAACAAAACAAAAAATGAACTGACCCGCGCCGGGATACGAACCTTAGCCCTTCCGAATGGTACTCAGATACATATCCACTGGGCTGCTTCCGCATATGATGTAGAAGCAAAAAAAAATTGTATATGATGAAAATGTCTGTCCAAAAATATAAATTGTTACTAAAATTATAAAAGTCAAAATGACTCTATATTTTGGTGGTACTTACCTTACTCGTGTAAGGTCAAAATTATGATACTCATTTTTGTGCGTGAAAAAAATTTAAGTTATTTTGACTAGAATTATAAATTCAAATTGACCACACACTTTTTTTCTGAAAGTGCAAATTACCTTACATATAGTCAAATGTAGGAAATTTGTAGTAAATATTCCTTTATTATTTAACTACATTTTATTTGTAGATATGACTTTACGGACCCATCAAATAGCTCATACGTAAGGTAATTTATATTTGAAATTTAGTGTTGATTACTTTAATTTTTCGACTAGCCAATATACATAGTAAAAATTATTATACATATTTTTCTCCGTGTAGGTTAGTATTTTGTTTGAAAAAATTCATCTAAAAATTTGAATCGTTTATTTTGAAAGTCGGTCTTAATAATTGGCTATTTGACCCATATCATTTTTTTAAATACATAGCATCAATTCCACTCCATCAAGTAAACTTTTTGTGTAAACAGAACCCAATTTAATTGGTTACTGACAGAATACCAGCCAAATCATATAATGACATTACTTTTGTCTTTATAAAAATTTTTAAAATTTAGTATGAAAACAAAAAAAAAATATTGATGAATGGTACAATTTTCGATCAAAAATGCGCCGAACTAAAGTTGAACGCAGAGATATAGTTCTTTGGGCAAATATTCATAGAATTGAATGAACTTTCACATAGGGGGGTAGCCGAGGTCGATAAAATTTCCTCCATACAATTTGGCCCACCCTACTATTTATGTATAGATGAGAGGTGAAACGCCCTCTTTTCCGAATTACTATCCTTAGTATCTGGGTGAAATTTGGTTCAATATATTGCAGCCAAGCTAATGCTCAGATCGTGCCCCAAATATTTATAAAATTTATGAGTATGTGATTTTTTGCAACAATATTTGTGAACAATATTCATAAAAATGTGTTTTGAATATTAGTTTTTTACGAACGGTAGATGTCCGTTGATCACTTTCGCTTTTTTTCAATCTGCCGAGCTATCTTTGACGACAGAGTCAGTGCACAAAGTTTTATCGAATTACCTTTATTATAAAATGATGTCATCTTTGAGTGGCCATTACTTTCCAAGAAAAAATCGTAAATGACCACTTACCACTTTTTTGGAAAGGGAAAAAGCAAGATTTTCTAGTGTATTTTACGGAATAGAGTAGAAAAAATCCTTACGACCTTGAACCTAATTTGAAAACAAAAACAATTTAATTTTTAGCACTTTAAGGTTAGGATACCTCGAAATCCTGACGAGGTAGAAGGATTCTGTGGTCAGTTTTGGAATCAGCACAACAAAATCTATTGAAATCTAGGAAAAATTCATGTTCCAGCTTTGTATGCACATCAGTAAAAGTGGTGCAAAACTGTCAACATGTTTTCGAAATGGTTTTTTCTTTATTATTTTTTTTTATAAAAAAAAAAATTGTTCACATATCGTCACTCTTAGGCCAGATTCACGAATGTGAAATTTATTGAATTTGAGAAATTGCTACTTGAAATTTTTTTAAATATGAAAATTATATGTAAATTTTGCTTTTTCGTGTAATAAACTTTGCATTTGCTGTTAAACCACTTCAGATATAGCTTTCATAATTCTGGCATAACTTTATTGAACCATTTTTTACAAGAAAACCACATCAATGCAAAACTGAAAAATTTGCACGTTCGTGAATCTGGCCTAAGAGTGACGATATCATCACTCTTAGGCCAGATTCACGAATGTGAAAATTATTGAATTTGAGAAATTGCTATTTGAAATTTTTTTATATATGAAAATTATATGTAAATTTTCCTTTTTCGTGTAATAAACTTTGCATTTGCTATAAAACCACTTTAGATATAGCTTTCATACTTCTGGCATAACTTTATTGAACCATTTTGTACAAGAAAACCATTTTAGTGCAAAACTGAAAAATTTGCACTGCTGTGAATCTGGCCTAACAGTGACGATATTTGAATAGAAGAAAGGTTAAGCTTCTGTTTAGTTCATATTTCTTGTTGGTCATGTAATCAGAACGGACGCAATAGCAGTAGTAAGTCGAAATCAGCAAACATGTTGCAGTTTTGCTTCTCACTGTACATATACTTTTGAAGCGAAACTTAAAAAAAAAACAAACGGTTGCCCCTGAAAGTTTAAGTTCAATTTTTAGAAATGTTCCAGAAATTAAGGTCATCATATTCTATACCTTTAAGAAGTGAAAAAATAAAAAAATAGGTAGGGACAAAAGAAGACATGTTTTGGTACATTTTTCGGAGACATACCCATATATATTCTTACTTAAAAGTTAAAAACACGATCATTGAAGTTAACTAGAGGACACACTAAAGTGTTTTGCTCTTTTCTACCAAATACACTGCTTAGTACTATTCTTCGTCTTCCAAATAAACTATAAATTGGTCTTGATGATGAACACTTTTAAATGATACCTAAAAGTTAAAAATCGTACGTGGCTGTAAATGTCATTATAAGTTAAAAGAACCAATAACACATGTAACAAATAAATAAAAGAAAATTTTATTCTTTACAATTCAATATAAAATTATTTTCTTAGAAAAAAAAAATACAAAATGTACTTGTTGTGTGTCAGTAAGAAGGTTTGAGCATTAGTTTCATACTTTTTGCGCAGGTTCGAAATATTCAGCAACATACATATATTTTCTTTGGGATGCATCAGAATAACCCCCAAAAACTCAGACTGTTCAAATCCAAATTTTATTGCGTGAGCTAATTTTATCAACCAAATTAGTATGTAATCCCATAGGCATAGACACTATAATTTGATAATGCATTTTGAAAGTTATCTTATCGATATCGGCCGTACCCATACTAAGTGCGCTGAGTTGATAAATTAATTAAACAAATACACTTGTTATCTTCTGGGCAAAAATGTTAACCAAAGCTTTTCCGGAGAGTTCAGAAATCCACTCATTGCTTCAAATAAATTTGTTTTTGTTTTGCTTCCCGAAACAATTTTATATTTTAATACAATATGGTAAAAAACTATTTTGATTTCGATTAAAGCCAGCTGGTTGCCTATTTTGTGAAAGATATTTGAAAGATTTTATTTAAAAGGAAACTAGTGATATAATTTTTACACCTACCAATGCAGTTTCGAGGACCACTACCAAAAGGTAGATATGCGAAAGGTATAATATTTTTTCGTTTTTTCTCTGAAAATCTTTCGGGATCAAACAAATTGGGATTTTCGTAGTAAACTGGATCACGATGCAATCCAAATACTGGTATCGCAATCTTGTCATCTTTTTTTAACCTGAGAATCGTATTGCCATTATCATCCATCAAGTCATAGTCCTGATTGCAAACGCGTTTTGTTATTGGACATGGTGGCCACTTTCGTAAAGATTCGGAAACAACCATATCCAGATATTTCATGTTTAGTAAGATATCATAATTTAATGGTTGACCATTCAGTTTCTTTTGCACTTCTAAGATTTCCAGATAGAGCCTCTCCTGCATACTAGGGTTTGCCATTAGCTCATATGCGGTCGAACACAAACTGGCTCGTACTTTACCAAATCCGGCACAAAAGAAGAGTAAACATTGCGCCAACACATCCTCCTCACTAAATTCATAGCATTTTTCGTTTTGCGCCAACTTTTCGGCATTGTTCTTTTTCGCCTCCGTTAGCAAATGTATCATATCTGGACGTGCAATATTATGTTTCTCACGATATTTAATGATACTCAGTACAACTTCATTGAAATGTTTTACCGTTTCAGTATTGAGAGCTTGTAAACCGATTGTCTAAAGAAAGTAGAAAGATGTATTTTCAAAATTTAAATTTTTAAGTGTTTTAGGTGTTTGACTGTAGACTGTTAAATGTATCACCAATATATTACTTACTTTCATGAATTTTGGCAACAGTTGCAATAGAGCAGCCTTAAGCAAAGAAATACCGCGAAAATTCATGACGGCGCTACCAATATTGAAAAACGAGTTTTCTTTCTGCTGAAAAGAGATCACTTTTATGCCCAAAGCAGCTGAGGAGATAACATCATTTGTGAAACGTGAAAATATATCGTTCATCTTAAGTTCCAGTCCGCCTTTATAAGGATTTTCCCCAATTTTTTGCTCCAAATAATTTACGCCCTCAATGCAGCATTCATTTATCAACGGAAATGTAGCGCGCATATTTAAATCGGCAAAAGTGGGCGTTAATATGTCTCGCATTGCCTTCCACTCCTCATCTTTCATGACATATAAATTATTTCCGAAACCATAGAATGGACTTGCTATATTTGATTTGTGATTGGTAAAATTGTAGAAATCTGTAACCAATACTTTTTTGATAAGCGTAATATCTCGTATAAATATCATTGGAAATCGCATGAAATACATTCCATAGACCATGCTAAAAATATATAATTAATTGCAGTAGTTAAACCTATTAAAATATGATATATACCTATTTTTGAATTTCAAATGCAATTCCATTATATGTTTTGAAAGTGAGGCTTGTCCAAATAATACATTAGGGCCAAAATTACCAATCAGAGGTTTTGGTTTTAGATGCGGCACTCTACGTTCATTCAAAATATTAAAGTGCGACGTTGACCACTTGTAAAGCAAAATTAAGAGAATAATGCTTAGAACAAAAGGCACCAAATATGCATTTCTTAAAAAGTGCAAAATTATTCCTGTAACTTCCATATTGCTTATGATGTTTACGAGAACTAAACTTTTTCAATACTGAAATGGGCGTTCTTGAGAATTCACGAAAAGCTTTTTAAGTTTTATACTATATGCTATCTGTTTGTATGTCTCTCTCATATCTTAAACTAAACCAATTTCATTCTTCAATATTGTTAATATGTTGAGTATAAAATATTTAACCCTGTCAGTTATGAGAAGTTTTGCTAGAAAACAATAAACAAACCTAGCAAATGTGTTACCTTTGGCCTGGCCAATCAATCAATCAATCTATCAATACATTATCTTCAATTACGCATAGGACTTTTAAAGCCTGCTTGATCAGATTTGGTATCATTTTATTTTAGGCTTGTATGAGCATTTTCTGGTATTTCTGAGAAATCGCCTTTGATAAATTTTCTTTAAAGAAATTTGTAGAATTTGTTTAAGGGAGGTGCTACGCCTTCGAGTCTAGATGTATGAAGTTCTTGCTCAAAGTTTGTATTAACTAGTGCTGCTGTATAATTTGGTTGCATTTGCACTCTTATTATTTTGCTTGTGCCGAATAGTGACCAAGAATGCGATTCTAATCTGGGCTGGAATCGGTAGAACACCTGAAAATGTAAGACTCCTTAGACTATTTTGAACTACTTTTTTATTTCTCGAAATTAGCAAAACCAACGGCAGCCATCAGAAGATCGGGATATAGCTCTATGAAATCCGGTACAAGCTCGGAATCCCTTAATGGATTTTAAAAATATTGATGTTATATGAAAGGTATTTGAATTGGCTACAAGTGGTCACAAAAGTTTTAAATCTGAGCCATCATTTTCGAGTTATTGCGAGTTTTCAAAAATTTTCACCAGTTTTTTTTAAGCACTATTTTTCCAAAAAAATTTATATTTACCCGTAGCTTTAATAACAAATTATGGATGTCTGATCTATTTGCTCTTTTTTTATAGGCAATTTGTATGATTTCCTTCATTAGCACCAAAGAAATGTTCATGAAAATTGGCAAAACATTTCAATAACACCGAAAATTCGCCACATCTCGAAAAATCATGACTTGGATTTGAAACTTTTGTAGCCAATTAAAAAACCTTTCATACGACAACATCCATCAAGGGGCTCCGAACTTATACCTGTTTTCATAAAGCTATATCCCTATAATAGAACTAAGAAAAGTTGTTCAAAATATAGTACAATCATTTGGGAGAATAATATGATGTCACCAAGAAAGTTTTGCGTCAATTGAGTTTTTGAACTCAGAATTTCCACTTTGCTACCTCGATCGCGCCGCCATATTGGAAAAATGGCGTCCAAAATCAGTTTTTTACAAATATCTCTTTAACGGTTACATTTAGAGAAAAATATTGTGGCGCAATATTGTAGCTTATACGTAGTGCGCATAGCTTAATGATAATTTTTGAATGATTTTCAAAGTGTGATATCTCATGAACGGTAAGTCGTACAGAAAAACAATTCGAAAAGACCTTTATGGGGAATTGAACGTTCAAAATGCATACGGAGCATTCCAATGAAAATGGTATTTTTTAGCAAATGTTTCAGATTTATTTTTCAAATGTTTTAATGGATCGAATATATTCTAGTGGGATTAAACTTTACTTTCTAAATTGATTTCATACTAAAATCTTGGTATAAGGCTCAGTTTTTTACAGTTAAAGAAAGTGCCAAAGTTTTTTTTTACTAGGTATATTTTTGATCATGTTGATCATTGTTTTCTATTAAACCATGATGAGTTACGTTATAAATTATATCCGTAGTTTTAGGTCATAGACTAGTGTATTGATAAATAGTATTAGCAAAAAAGTGTTCTTGCAAACACCTATATTATACCGCAACAAACAAAACAGTTATGGGTGTCCCGTACAAATGCACAAATCGATGTAATTAATTTTCTGTCTACACACATAACGGTTTAATTTTATTAACATTTTATTTAAAGCTAGTTACTTGGGTACTCTTAAAAAGTGCAGTAATTTTCAGATTTTAATTTGCCTAAATTATAATTATTATTATCTTATTACTTGTCCCGTACACAATATTTATTTTATTAAGATTTCTATTAATTTTTTTCTAATATTGTTGAGAAAACTCTTTAAAAATTATATGTATGGGTACGGTCACCTTTGGTTACTGCTTTTCAGGGGGCTTTATTATGTATATGCACTTAAGAAATTGTGACTTTTAATTATATGAGATATGAGCAAAACTGCTATATAAAAATGAAATGGTGTTCATATAAGGCCGTTTAAGTATAACGTAAGCAATTTAGGTGGGGAGTGGTTCAATATTTGCTTATTGTTGCTTGTACAGGAGGAGAGGTCGATAAAATTCTTACGTAAGACAAAAAATATTTATATTAAAGTCGAACTTTAGCCCGCAAGGATTTTTTCAATTTCCGTATGACCGCTATTGCTTTAATTATAAAAATAACTTAGTTCCTGAATTCTTGTTCGTATTTGAAAATCTGCTTATGTTTGATCATAAGAGAGGGGTTCGTGTTCACGATTTGTTAATTTTTGCTTATATCATTGAAAATCTGCTTGCGTAATGCTTAAACAGCATCTACATATGTAACTTATGAACACATCCCAAAGGCGTGGTTCACGTAATCGGTGGTAATGTGAAACGACTTGTAAGTCAAAAAGGTCGAAGTCAAAGAGAAGGTGCCGTAGTCAAAAACGCAAAGATTTCGCGACACTAGCAGCCACTTTAGTACCCTCTACGAGAATTTTTTCATTTCTGAACCAGATATAGCTTAAAAAATTAAAAATGTGTTATATTTTCATTTAAAAAATGATTTAAAACTAATTAAATATACATGTATTTCGTACGAGTCCCGTACAAATAAAAATGTCCCGTACAAACAATTTAATTTTTATTTAATAACTCTCATTTAAATAAATATTTTTTCAAACTTTTATTGTTTTACTATACCATGACCCTTAGTCTATCCAAAAATATTTTTGCTAATTTTTAAAGCTTATTAATTTAGCTAAAAACTTGCTACAAAGTCAAAAAATGGAAAGTATGGTAGATTTTGGCTGTCCTGTACAAACGAACTTCTTTTCTTATTAATTACTCACTATCTATAAATATTATTAAGAACAAATAATTGGTTTTAATAGGTCTATATCACACAAAATAAATGTACTAAATGCTTTTTTTGATAACATTCTGGTTTGTCTTTAATTTAAGATTTATACTCAAAAAATGCGTACGATTTGTCCCGTACCAACTTTGGAATGCTTCATACACAAATACAAATTTCACTTTATTTTTTCATAAATTTTTCTTAATATTAAAGTCGATATTTTTTTTTTATTTAAAATTCTGTTATAAAAATATTAGAAAATTTGTATAGAAATTTTTGAAAGGTAGTTAGAAAACCTGTCATAAATTGAAAACTACCAGGAACTACAAATTTTTTTTTTTTCGAAAATACTACCACTAAATTACGCAGTTAAAATATTTTAGTTGTAAATCGTCAAGAGCATTGAGATGTTTATTAATTATCCATTTATTTATAGTTTCTTGTAAATTTACAACAAAATAATAATTTTTTTGCAATAATATATTTTGTTTATTAAAGTACAAGCATTTTACAAAATTCTCACATTTTCTGCATCAAATTTCATCCACGCAATCAAAAGATATTGAAGTTTTAATGTGGAGCTATTACAAACTTCAATAGCTTGTAACTTTTACAAAAATAATTTTTTTTCAAAACAGAGTTTAAGGCTGGTTACATATCTGTTAGGAGAACGTGTCCACCGATTTTGGCTTTAAAATTCGCATGTTGGGAAAAAAGCGATCCGCTTGAGGAATTTTGTCTCTAAACAAATTTATAGATACACTTGTTAACTTCTGGGCAAAAATGTTAACCAAAGCTTTTCCGGAGAGTTCAGAAATCCACTCATTGCTTCAAATAAATTTGTTTTTGTTTTGCTTCCCGCAACAATTTTATATTTTAATACAATATGGTAAAAAACAATTTTGATTTCGATTAAAGCCAGCTGGTTGCCTATTTTGTGAAAGATATTCGAAAGATTTTATTTAAAAAGAAACTAGTGATATAATTTTTACACCTACCAATGCAGTTTCGAGGACCACTACCAAATGGTAGATATGCAAAAGGCAAAATATTTTTCTTGTTTTTCTCTGAAAATCTTTCGGGATCAAACAATTCGGGATTTTCGTAGTAAACTGGATCACGATGCAATCCAAATACTGGTATCGCAATCTTGTCGTCTTGTTTCAGCCTAACAATCGTATTGCCATTATCATCCATTAAATCATAGTCCTGATTGCAAACGCGATTTGCAAGGGGACATGGTGGCCACTTTCGTAAAGATTCGGAAACAACCATATCCAGATATTTCATGTTTAGCAAGATATGATAATTTAATGGTTGACCATTCAGTTTCTTTTGCACTTCTAAGATTTCTAGATAGAGCCTCTCCTGCACACTAGGGTTTGCCATTACCTCATATGCAGTTGAACATAAACTGGCTCGCACTTTACCAAATCCGGCACAAAAAAAGAGTAAACATTGCGCCAAAACATCCTCCTCGCTAAATTCATAGCACTTTTGGTTTTGCGCCAACTTTTTGGCATTGTTTCGTTTCGCCTCCGTTAGCAATTGTATCATATCTGGACGTGCAATATTATGTTGCTCACGATATTTAATGATACTCAGCACAACTTCATTGAAATGTTTTACCTTTTCAGTATTGAAAAATTGCAAACCTATTGTCTAAAGAAAGTGGAAAATTGTATTTTCAATATTTTAAACTTTAAGCGTTTTATGTGTTTGAGTTTTTACCGCCAATATACATTACATAATTAATTACTTACTTTCATGAATTTTGGCATCAGTTGCAATAGAGTAGCCTTTAACACAGAAATACCGCGAAAGTTCATGACGGTACTACCAATATTAAAAAAGGAATTTTCTTTCTGCTGAAAAGAGATCACTTTTACACCCAAAGCAGCTGAGGAGATGACATCATTTGTGAAACGTGCGAATATGTCGCCCATCTTAAGTTCCAGTCCGCCCATATTAGCATTTTCTTCAATTTTCTGCTCCAAATAATTTACGCCCTCTATGCAACATTCATTTATCAACGGAAATATAGCGCGTATATTTGAGTCGGCAAAAGTGGGCCTCAATATGTCTCGCATTGCCTTCCACTCCTCATCTTTCATGAGATATAAATTATTTCCAAGACCATTGGGTGGACTCGCTATACTCGATTGGTGATTGGTGAAATTGTAGAAATCTGTATCCAATACTCTTTTGATAAGAGCAACATCTCTTATCATTATGAACGGAAATCGCATGAAATACATTCCATAGACCATGCTAAAAATATATTATTAATTGAAGTAGTTAAACCTATTAAAATATGATGTATACCTATTTTTGAATTTCAAATGCAATTCCATTATATGTTTTGCCAGCGAGGCTTGTCCAATTAATACATTAGGGCCAAAATTACCAATCAGAGGTTTTGGTTTTAGATGCGGCACTCTACGTTCATTCAAAATATTAAAGTATGATGTTGACCATTTGTAGAGCAAAATTAAGAGAATAATGCTTAGAACAAAAGGTATCAAATATGCTTTTCTTAAAAAATGCAAAATTACTCCTGTATCTTCCATATTGCTTATGATGTTTACGAGCGTAAAACTTATTTAATACTAAAACGGGCCATATAAGTTCTTGAGAATTCACAAAAAGCTTTTAAAGTTTTATACTAAGCATATGTAATCTCTTTGTATGTCTCTCTCATAACTTAAACTAAACCAATTTCTCTATCATTCTTCAATATTGTTGATATGTTGAGTGTAGAATATATAACTCTGTCAGTTATGAGAAGTTTTGCCAGAAAACAAAAAACAAAACTAGCAAGGGTGTTACCTTTGGCCTGTGTAAAAATTTAATACCCTATCAATTAATATACAAGTATTTTCGCGTTGCTACACCTTGTCTTGTGCAGGGGGCGGGGTATCACCAATTTATTTAAACGATGTAAATTGTCCCGATGCAATTTTTCACCGAAGATTATTTGTCCTAATGCATTTTACATATGTTGGGGAAGAGTACCGGATGTGGGCACCGTTCTGTTTTCGACTCATACCTTTTGACAAAATGTATTTTAGTGCAAAGATTACACTGTACTAGGTTTTGCCACTTTTTTTTTTGGTCTTGCGGGAGATTCGGGTACGGGGAATTTAGTGGTGCTAACCGTTTTGCTGGATTGGTTCAACAAAATTTCGCCTAGAAAGAGGTGTTTTTCATAAAGAATCTCTTAGTAACTTCTGATAAATCAATGATTTTGCATCAAAAGTATATTTTCCAGTTTATGGTTAATTAATAGACATTCGAATTGCTAACTTTAAATGAATTCATTGGATATTTTTTTACTTTGACGTTAATTTCTTCCGAATTTTCTTAAAATTTTATTTTTTGTTCAGTAATTTGTGGATTTATTCACTTAATCTAGAATAGAACCGGCATTTGTCATATGATTTTGTTCCAATAAAATAATAAAATTAATAAATTTTAAGTTTTTAGTTTTCGGTCCGGAAATAGCCTTTGGATGTTTTTGTGAGATATCATTCTTTTTAAGGCTTATAACTCAGAATGTGGTGATCCAATTGAAAAATAGTTGCAAATACGGCTTGTTAAGGGTAATATTTGCTATCCGTAGTCATTAGCAAAAATTAATTTTACTATTTGCTGTTTTTGTAATATAGTTTTTCGAACAGTGAATTTTTTATTTTTTGCAGTGCTAATTCAGGATCCTGACTTGATAGAAAAAAGCCAAGATCATATTCGTAATAAGAAGGTTCTGATCCGTCATAAATTGTTATAAAAACTGAGAACGGAAAACCATATTTAGACTGGACCGGGGTAGGGGCTTAAAAACATGGACCACCGCACCTGACAGCATCCACTTAATTTTTACTCGTAGTCAGACTAATGAGAAACTCAGCTCAGTCATTCGTACTCATATTTTGAATACTCAAGTCCGACTAGCTTTCACTCTGTAAGAAAATTAGGTAAAAATTATTGTGAAAGTTAAGAAGTATCCGATGAATTGATAAAAAAAGTTAGCAACTCCATTGCCCGTTAATACATCCTGAATAGGAAATCATACTTTTGGAAAAAATTCATTGATCCATCACAATTTAATAAGAAATTCTTTGTGAAAAACACCACTTAATAAACAAAAATTTTGATTTGAACTTTTTGTATGGGGCGATGAACCAATCCAGCAAAACGGTTAACACCACTGAATTCCCCATGCCCGAATTAGGTAAGAATGACCTATTTATTATTTATAATAAAATAATTACTAAATAATAAAAATTATTAATATTAATAATGCATGTACATATATTTAATATTTTGTTATATTTTGATTTAATATGTTTTCAGTTGCAAATCTAATTCATAATAATCAACTCAAACTGTTTGAAAATTTTTAAAATATTTTTGAATTAAAAACAAATTTAATTAAATTAAAGTGCTAAGATACTACATAAGCATAAATAAGAATAAAACAAAATATCCAGTTTTCAAAACCTTAACTAAATAATATTAAATGTTACGTGTTTTTTTGATTTTTGTGTGTTTGTGTTATAAGTTTTTGATGGACTTAAGTATGCTGGTTTAACTAGATCAATTGATACTGAACGAGTTGAATTGCCAGCTTGAATTTTCAATACTTCATCGGTTCTTGAAATAACTTTAAAAGGGCCTTCATAAGGCGCTTCAAGACCAGATGGTCTAATTATTTTTACAAAAAAGGTCTACATTTTCAAACATATTCTTTTAAATTTTCAGTAAAAAACGTATATTAATAAGTATCAGTTTATATACAATACAAATATATTTTAATCCTGTCTTTTCACAAACTTAAGCCAAAATTTCTCCTTTGGTATCATTTGAAAACCTCTCATAGAACTTAGCAAATCCTTAGAGGTTCTAGCCGTAGGGTAAATTCTAAATCTTAATAAAATATGATAGATAATAGATTTTGTTTCCATCAGACCAAAACGATTGCCTGTAAGAAATAAATGCAATAATACTGAAACATAACTTAATTTTTATTGACTTACCGATACAATTTCTTGGCCCAACACCAAATGGTAAATAGGTCATTGGCTTTATATTCCCTTTATTAACATCTGAAAACCTCTCTGGATCGAATTTCGTTGGGTTTTCGAAATTTCGTGAATCACGATGTAATCCTATTATTGGCACCCACAATGTGTCACCTTTTTTAAATTGTACAACCAAATTACCATCTTCATCTTTCAAGTCATAATCCTTAGAGCAACCACGATCTAAAAACATGGTTGGTGGCCATTTGCGCAATGATTCGGATATAACCATATCCAGGTATTTCATTTTCATTAAATCATCATAGTTTAGTGGTGAGCCATTAAGTTTCTTTTCCACATTCACTATTTCTTCGTGTAGTTTTTCTTGAGTTTCCGGATTCTCCATTAATTCATGCAATGTAAAACATAAACAAGTTGAGACTGTGTCAAATCCAGCGAAAAAGAAAAGTAAGCATTGTGCTACTATATCACGGTCAGTTAATTCGGCTTTCTCTAACGCTGGATCTGCTTGCAGCTCTTCAGCATGTTTCTTTGCTTCCATAAGCAAATTAATCATATCGGGACGTACAATATGATTTTGCTTACGTTGCTTCATTGCATCAAGCACCAAGCGTCCAAAGTAGTTCAATCCACTTTTATCAAACACAATATTTATTTTATTAAGATTTCTATTAATTTTTTTCTAATATTGTTGAGAAAACTCTTTAAAAATTATATGTATGGGTACGGTCACCTTTGGTTACTGCTTTTCAGGGGGCTTTATTATGTATATGCACTTAAGAAATTGTGACTTTTAATTATATGAGATATGAGCAAAACTGCTATATAAAAATGAAATGGTGTTCATATAAGGCCGTTTAAGTATAACGTAAGCAATTTAGGTGGGGAGTGGTTCAATATTTGCTTATTGTTGCTTGTACAGGAGGAGAGGTCGATAAAATTCTTACGTAAGACAAAAAATATTTATATTAAAGTCGAACTTTAGCCCGCAAGGATTTTTTCAATTTCCGTATGACCGCTATTGCTTTAATTATAAAAATAACTTAGTTCCTGAATTCTTGTTCGTATTTGAAAATCTGCTTATGTTTGATCATAAGAGAGGGGTTCGTGTTCACGATTTGTTAATTTTTGCTTATATCATTGAAAATCTGCTTGCGTAATGCTTAAACAGCATCTACATATGTAACTTATGAACACATCCCAAAGGCGTGGTTCACGTAATCGGTGGTAATGTGAAACGACTTGTAAGTCAAAAAGGTCGAAGTCAAAGAGAAGGTGCCGTAGTCAAAAACGCAAAGATTTCGCGACACTAGCAGCCACTTTAGTACCCTCTACGAGAATTTTTTCATTTCTGAACCAGATATAGCTTAAAAAATTAAAAATGTGTTATATTTTCATTTAAAAAATGATTTAAAACTAATTAAATATACATGTATTTCGTACGAGTCCCGTACAAATAAAAATGTCCCGTACAAACAATTTAATTTTTATTTAATAACTCTCATTTAAATAAATATTTTTTCAAACTTTTATTGTTTTACTATACCATGACCCTTAGTCTATCCAAAAATATTTTTGCTAATTTTTAAAGCTTATTAATTTAGCTAAAAACTTGCTACAAAGTCAAAAAATGGAAAGTATGGTAGATTTTGGCTGTCTTGTACAAACGAACTTCTTTTCTTATTAATTACTCACTATCTATAAATATTATTAAGAACAAATAATTGGTTTTAATAGGTCTATATCACACAAAATAAATGTACTAGATGCTTTTTTTGATAACATTCTGGTTTGTCTTTAATTTAAGATTTATACTCAAAAAATGCGTACGATTTGTCCCGTACCAACTTTGGAATGCTTCATACACAAATACAAATTTCACTTTATTTTTTCATAAATTTTTCTTAATATTAAAGTCGATATTTTTTTTTTATTTAAAATTCTGTTATAAAAATATTAGAAAATTTGTATAGAAATTTTTGAAAGGTAGTTAGAAAACCTGTCATAAATTGAAAACTACCAGGAACTACAAATTTTTTTTTTTTCGAAAATACTACCACTAAATTACGCAGTTAAAATATTTTAGTTGTAAATCGTCAAGAGCATTGAGATGTTTATTAATTATCCATTTATTTATAGTTTCTTGTAAATTTACAACAAAATAATAATTTTTTTGCAATAATATATTTTGTTTATTAAAGTACAAGCATTTTACAAAATTCTCACATTTTCTGCATCAAATTTCATCCACGCAATCAAAAGATATTGAAGTTTTAATGTGGAGCTATTACAAACTTCAATAGCTTGTAACTTTTACAAAAATAATTTTTTTTCAAAACAGAGTTTAAGGCTGGTTACATATCTGTTAGGAGAACGTGTCCACCGATTTTGGCTTTAAAATTCGCATGTTGGGAAAAAAGCGATCCGCTTGAGGAATTTTGTCTCTAAACAAATTTATAGATACACTTGTTAACTTCTGGGCAAAAATGTTAACCAAAGCTTTTCCGGAGAGTTCAGAAATCCACTCATTGCTTCAAATAAATTTGTTTTTGTTTTGCTTCCCGCAACAATTTTATATTTTAATACAATATGGTAAAAAACAATTTTGATTTCGATTAAAGCCAGCTGGTTGCCTATTTTGTGAAAGATATTCGAAAGATTTTATTTAAAAAGAAACTAGTGATATAATTTTTACACCTACCAATGCAGTTTCGAGGACCACTACCAAATGGTAGATATGCAAAAGGCAAAATATTTTTCTTGTTTTTCTCTGAAAATCTTTCGGGATCAAACAATTCGGGATTTTCGTAGTAAACTGGATCACGATGCAATCCAAATACTGGTATCGCAATCTTGTCGTCTTGTTTCAGCCTAACAATCGTATTGCCATTATCATCCATTAAATCATAGTCCTGATTGCAAACGCGATTTGCAAGGGGACATGGTGGCCACTTTCGTAAAGATTCGGAAACAACCATATCCAGATATTTCATGTTTAGCAAGATATGATAATTTAATGGTTGACCATTCAGTTTCTTTTGCACTTCTAAGATTTCTAGATAGAGCCTCTCCTGCACACTAGGGTTTGCCATTACCTCATATGCAGTTGAACATAAACTGGCTCGCACTTTACCAAATCCGGCACAAAAAAAGAGTAAACATTGCGCCAAAACATCCTCCTCGCTAAATTCATAGCACTTTTGGTTTTGCGCCAACTTTTTGGCATTGTTTCGTTTCGCCTCCGTTAGCAATTGTATCATATCTGGACGTGCAATATTATGTTGCTCACGATATTTAATGATACTCAGCACAACTTCATTGAAATGTTTTACCTTTTCAGTATTGAAAAATTGCAAACCTATTGTCTAAAGAAAGTGGAAAATTGTATTTTCAATATTTTAAACTTTAAGCGTTTTATGTGTTTGAGTTTTTACCGCCAATATACATTACATAATTAATTACTTACTTTCATGAATTTTGGCATCAGTTGCAATAGAGTAGCCTTTAACACAGAAATACCGCGAAAGTTCATGACGGTACTACCAATATTAAAAAAGGAATTTTCTTTCTGCTGAAAAGAGATCACTTTTACACCCAAAGCAGCTGAGGAGATGACATCATTTGTGAAACGTGCGAATATGTCGCCCATCTTAAGTTCCAGTCCGCCCATATTAGCATTTTCTTCAATTTTCTGCTCCAAATAATTTACGCCCTCTATGCAACATTCATTTATCAACGGAAATATAGCGCGTATATTTGAGTCGGCAAAAGTGGGCCTCAATATGTCTCGCATTGCCTTCCACTCCTCATCTTTCATGAGATATAAATTATTTCCAAGACCATTGGGTGGACTCGCTATACTCGATTGGTGATTGGTGAAATTGTAGAAATCTGTATCCAATACTCTTTTGATAAGAGCAACATCTCTTATCATTATGAACGGAAATCGCATGAAATACATTCCATAGACCATGCTAAAAATATATTATTAATTGAAGTAGTTAAACCTATTAAAATATGATGTATACCTATTTTTGAATTTCAAATGCAATTCCATTATATGTTTTGCCAGCGAGGCTTGTCCAATTAATACATTAGGGCCAAAATTACCAATCAGAGGTTTTGGTTTTAGATGCGGCACTCTACGTTCATTCAAAATATTAAAGTATGATGTTGACCATTTGTAGAGCAAAATTAAGAGAATAATGCTTAGAACAAAAGGTATCAAATATGCTTTTCTTAAAAAATGCAAAATTACTCCTGTATCTTCCATATTGCTTATGATGTTTACGAGCGTAAAACTTATTTAATACTAAAACGGGCCATATAAGTTCTTGAGAATTCACAAAAAGCTTTTAAAGTTTTATACTAAGCATATGTAATCTCTTTGTATGTCTCTCTCATAACTTAAACTAAACCAATTTCTCTATCATTCTTCAATATTGTTGATATGTTGAGTGTAGAATATATAACTCTGTCAGTTATGAGAAGTTTTGCCAGAAAACAAAAAACAAAACTAGCAAGGGTGTTACCTTTGGCCTGTGTAAAAATTTAATACCCTATCAATTAATATACAAGTATTTTCGCGTTGCTACACCTTGTCTTGTGCAGGGGGCGGGGTATCACCAATTTATTTAAACGATGTAAATTGTCCCGATGCAATTTTTCACCGAAGATTATTTGTCCTAATGCATTTTACATATGTTGGGGAAGAGTACCGGATGTGGGCACCGTTCTGTTTTCGACTCATACCTTTTGACAAAATGTATTTTAGTGCAAAGATTACACTGTACTAGGTTTTGCCACTTTTTTTTTTGGTCTTGCGGGAGATTCGGGTACGGGGAATTTAGTGGTGCTAACCGTTTTGCTGGATTGGTTCAACAAAATTTCGCCTAGAAAGAGGTGTTTTTCATAAAGAATCTCTTAGTAACTTCTGATAAATCAATGATTTTGCATCAAAAGTATATTTTCCAGTTTATGGTTAATTAATAGACATTCGAATTGCTAACTTTAAATGAATTCATTGGATATTTTTTTACTTTGACGTTAATTTCTTCCGAATTTTCTTAAAATTTTATTTTTTGTTCAGTAATTTGTGGATTTATTCACTTAATCTAGAATAGAACCGGCATTTGTCATATGATTTTGTTCCAATAAAATAATAAAATTAATAAATTTTAAGTTTTTAGTTTTCGGTCCGGAAATAGCCTTTGGATGTTTTTGTGAGATATCATTCTTTTTAAGGCTTATAACTCAGAATGTGGTGATCCAATTGAAAAATAGTTGCAAATACGGCTTGTTAAGGGTAATATTTGCTATCCGTAGTCATTAGCAAAAATTAATTTTACTATTTGCTGTTTTTGTAATATAGTTTTTCGAACAGTGAATTTTTTATTTTTTGCAGTGCTAATTCAGGATCCTGACTTGATAGAAAAAAGCCAAGATCATATTCGTAATAAGAAGGTTCTGATCCGTCATAAATTGTTATAAAAACTGAGAACGGAAAACCATATTTAGACTGGACCGGGGTAGGGGCTTAAAAACATGGACCACCGCACCTGACAGCATCCACTTAATTTTTACTCGTAGTCAGACTAATGAGAAACTCAGCTCAGTCATTCGTACTCATATTTTGAATACTCAAGTCCGACTAGCTTTCACTCTGTAAGAAAATTAGGTAAAAATTATTGTGAAAGTTAAGAAGTATCCGATGAATTGATAAAAAAAGTTAGCAACTCCATTGCCCGTTAATACATCCTGAATAGGAAATCATACTTTTGGAAAAAATTCATTGATCCATCACAATTTAATAAGAAATTCTTTGTGAAAAACACCACTTAATAAACAAAAATTTTGATTTGAACTTTTTGTATGGGGCGATGAACCAATCCAGCAAAACGGTTAACACCACTGAATTCCCCATGCCCGAATTAGGTAAGAATGACCTATTTATTATTTATAATAAAATAATTACTAAATAATAAAAATTATTAATATTAATAATGCATGTACATATATTTAATATTTTGTTATATTTTGATTTAATATGTTTTCAGTTGCAAATCTAATTCATAATAATCAACTCAAACTGTTTGAAAATTTTTAAAATATTTTTGAATTAAAAACAAATTTAATTAAATTAAAGTGCTAAGATACTACATAAGCATAAATAAGAATAAAACAAAATATCCAGTTTTCAAAACCTTAACTAAATAATATTAAATGTTACGTGTTTTTTTGATTTTTGTGTGTTTGTGTTATAAGTTTTTGATGGACTTAAGTATGCTGGTTTAACTAGATCAATTGATACTGAACGAGTTGAATTGCCAGCTTGAATTTTCAATACTTCATCGGTTCTTGAAATAACTTTAAAAGGGCCTTCATAAGGCGCTTCAAGACCAGATGGTCTAATTATTTTTACAAAAAAGGTCTACATTTTCAAACATATTCTTTTAAATTTTCAGTAAAAAACGTATATTAATAAGTATCAGTTTATATACAATACAAATATATTTTAATCCTGTCTTTTCACAAACTTAAGCCAAAATTTCTCCTTTGGTATCATTTGAAAACCTCTCATAGAACTTAGCAAATCCTTAGAGGTTCTAGCCGTAGGGTAAATTCTAAATCTTAATAAAATATGATAGATAATAGATTTTGTTTCCATCAGACCAAAACGATTGCCTGTAAGAAATAAATGCAATAATACTGAAACATAACTTAATTTTTATTGACTTACCGATACAATTTCTTGGCCCAACACCAAATGGTAAATAGGTCATTGGCTTTATATTCCCTTTATTAACATCTGAAAACCTCTCTGGATCGAATTTCGTTGGGTTTTCGAAATTTCGTGAATCACGATGTAATCCTATTATTGGCACCCACAATGTGTCACCTTTTTTAAATTGTACAACCAAATTACCATCTTCATCTTTCAAGTCATAATCCTTAGAGCAACCACGATCTAAAAACATGGTTGGTGGCCATTTGCGCAATGATTCGGATATAACCATATCCAGGTATTTCATTTTCATTAAATCATCATAGTTTAGTGGTGAGCCATTAAGTTTCTTTTCCACATTCACTATTTCTTCGTGTAGTTTTTCTTGAGTTTCCGGATTCTCCATTAATTCATGCAATGTAAAACATAAACAAGTTGAGACTGTGTCAAATCCAGCGAAAAAGAAAAGTAAGCATTGTGCTACTATATCACGGTCAGTTAATTCGGCTTTCTCTAACGCTGGATCTGCTTGCAGCTCTTCAGCATGTTTCTTTGCTTCCATAAGCAAATTAATCATATCGGGACGTACAATATGATTTTGCTTACGTTGCTTCATTGCATCAAGCACCAAGCGTCCAAAGTAGTTCAATCCACTTTTATCAAACATTGTGACATTGAGAGCCTATCGAAAATCATCAAATTTAAGCTGCTTTAATTTCTTTAAAAAAAAAGATTTATACACATATTTTACTTACCTTTGCTAGTTTTGGCAACATAACTATGAACATTGCTTTCAGAAAAACTAGGCTAGAGAATTCTGACATTTTACTTCCAATAGTAAAAAAATCATTATCCTTGTCTTCAAATGAATTCACTTTGAAGCCAAATGCTGCCGATGCAATAACATCATTGGCAAATCGTGTAAAGAAATCTTTCATCTCTAATTCATACTCTTGTGTGTCAGTAGCTTTTATCTGAGCTTCCAAATACTTGGCGCCCTCTATGGAACATTCATTTATAAGTTCATACATAAGACGCATTTTGCTACTTGTGAATGTGGGCGTTAACGTATTTCGCATTGCTTTCCATTTGCGATCTTTTAACATAATTAGACTTCTGCTCATGTCGCTGTCATCACTGGGAAATGATTGGCCATGATTTATGAAACTATCAGAATCCTTAATGCCGATTTGCTTTATAAGTTCAACATCTCTAATGAGAAATAGTGGATCACGCATGTTATAAACACCAAAAACTTTACTGAAATAATAAGAAGAATTTGTTATTTACAATCAGGCTATATGTTTTCTGTGAAGGCCTATAAGTTTGGAAAATTTTCGGAACTAAAACTAGTCGAAAAAAAACACGTTGAAACGCCTTCACATGGTGCTTATTATTGGTATAAACTTTCCAATCACCTTAATCCGCGAAAATAATGCCCCGGTATCTCTAGAAAAGATAATAATATCATTGTTGAAAGCAATCAAGCTACTTCGTACTGATAGTGGATGATAGATGAGTTGCTTTGGTTAAAAAAGTTTTTTACATAACTTGCGGTTGTATGCGAATATTCAAAAATATGATTTTTTGATAGATGATATTATAATATTTAACTGCAGCCTCTTTCCACATATTTTAGTATATAAGGTCCAAGCAAACATAAGCTATCCACTTAAAGATTTTGAAAAGTATATGTGTACCAACTTTGCGCTATAGTTTTCAATCATACTTACATATATCATATTGGTCTATATGATTTGACAAAATGCTTAAACTACTTACCTATCCTTGAACTTTTCACATTTTTGCAGCAGATATTTAATGAATGGCTTTCTCGATATAAGCAGAGGAACATCCATATTTCCTATCAAGGGCCACGGTCTATCATGCGGAACATTGCGTTCTTTAAGCACCATATGTTTTGCTGTTAACCATTTGTAGATTAAAATAAGTACGATCGCGATCAAAATAAATGATTCTAGCAGCGCCATCTTTTTGAAATATATGATTCAATCCTTTAAGTATTTGGAATAGAAATATCTCGACAGTAACTTATATGTACTCGTATGTTTAGTGGCAATGTTTGTTTTTTAACGTCGCAATTATAACTAAATGTATTTTGATCAAACACTCCAAATAAATACAAAGATTTTACCTCTCTTTTTAAGTTTTTATTATTTATTAAATAAATATGCTCTCGCTCTCTAAAATTTCTGAGCTTTTCAAAGTTATTTAACTTTTCTAATACTCGAGAGTAACCACTTTCATATTAATGTGTTGTAGATTTTTGTTTTGAAAAGTTTAAATTTAATTTCAAATAACTTTTACTGTTGAATGTATCATTACCAAAGTGATGAATCATCTTTACACAATTGAATGATTTTTTTCGAACCAGTCGGCAACAAAGCATCATAAATCTGAAGCTTGCGATGGGACTATTTATTTCAAAGTCATTTAAAAATTACGATACCCTGCGATTGTAAAATGACTTTCAAAAATTTCTTATATTTTCAATTTCTTCATATTGATACTGAAATTTACAGCGAATTAATATAAAATAGAATCGCCCAGTGGTCAAAATTCGATCACATATGTATTAAATAATTTTGGTACTTTTTGAACACTTTTATTATTTTTTTTTTTACTATTTGGTACGAAATAGAAAAACTCATTTTATCATCCCTGGTATAATTCAAGCGAATTATAAATAAAACAAAAAAATTGAAGTCTGTGTCAGTCAGCTTTTTGTCTTTCTCTTTGTGCTTTATTTTTTTTTTTTCATCTTTGTGTGACTGTGTATTTTGTTGTTGTTAATATTGAAAAATTTGTATTTAATTTTAACTGGCTTAAAATCAGAATATTAATATAATTTTACCTTTGTGCACATTTACACAAAAATACCTTTCTAATGGTGTATAATTTAAAGTCGTACACCATTTCTAACATAGTGAAAAAAGATGGACAAGCTTTTGTCTTTCGTATTCATACATAGATTTATATTTGCATATAAATTTTCAAGTTTTCTTTATAAGGACACCGATATTTAAACCTTCGTTTTGCATTCTGATCTAAGGGCGACCACATTTTCATTACATGGAGAATGGAGGGTTGCGCGAATTATCGAGAAATAGATAGAAACAAATTTTAATAAACTGTGTGAATTTTTAAATACATATATTAAATTAAAACAAAGACATAACAAACAGATTTGAATTATTTTATTATTTTGATTGCATCAAAATCCAGTTATCGAGCAATAACAACATTAACTTAAAAACTAAATTTCTAACAAAAACAATAGTTATTTCGTAGAATGAAGAATAAATTTAATTGAAACTGTGCAATATTAAGTTAAATTGAAGGATTAATACAAATTTTAACTTATACATACATACATAAAAAACTATATAATGAACTCAAGGCGAAGAAATTAGTCGGAAACTGCTGCTCTACAACACGAAATACGCCCATATTTCAATTCTTCCTTTCCACAACTTTAAGCCAAAACTTTTCTTTTGGCATCATCTGAAAGCCTTTCATTGTACTTAACGGATCTTTAGCAGTTCTAGCCGTGGGATAGATTTTAAATCTTAACACAATATGATATATAATAGATTTTATTTCCATCAGAGCAAAACGATTACCTGCAATAAAAAAAGTTTAAATGTAAAAATGTAAGACACTTAGGGTATTCCTTAAAACGTGTAAAAGTCTCGAAAACCTCGCAAACTCGTTAAACTGTCAAAGTTTGTACTGATTTTGACAACTGTTACGAGTTTACGAGATTTTCGAGGCATTTAAACGTTTTCACTAGTACCCTCACTACAACTCTATGAACGAGTAGTAACTTACCAATGCAATTTCTAGGTCCAACACCAAATGGTAAATATGTAAATGGCTTAATATTATTTTTATTCTCTTCGTTAAATCTCTCTGGATCAAATTTAGTTGGGTTTTCAAAATTTTCTGAGTCACGGTGAAGTGATATTATTGGCACCCATACAATATCACCTTTCTTGAATTGAACAACAAAATTATCATCTTCATCTTTCAGCTCATAATCTGTGGAGCAGGCACGATCTGAAAACATCGATAATGGCCATTTGCGCAATGATTCCGATATAACCATATCCAGATATTTCATTTTCATCAAAACGTCATAGTTTAAAGGTGAACCATTAAGTTTTCGCTCTACATCCGCTATCTCTTCATAAAGTTTTTCCTGAATTTCCACATTTTCCATAAGCTCATGCAAGGTGAAACACATAGAAGTTGATACGGGTTCAAAGCCGGCAAAAAAGAAAAGTAAGCACTGTGCAGCTATATCGTCATCAGTCAATTCCGCACGCTCTACAGTTGGATCTGCGGCTTGCTTTTTTGCTTCCATTAGTAAATTTATCATATCAGGCCGAACAATATCATTTTTTTCACGATACTCTAAGGCATCAATGACTAGACGTCTGAAGAAGTTCAATTTACTCTTATCAAACATACTTATACCTAAAATCTAAAATAAGATAATCACAATTTGATCACTATTTATTTTATTAAATATTTTAATTTACATTTACCTTGATTAATTTCGGCATTGTACTGGCAAGCATAAACTTGAAAAACATCAAACCAGAGAACTGTATAAGTTTACTGCCAATACTAAAGAAATCATTTTCTTTATCAGTAAAAGAGTTGACTTTGTAACCAAATGCTGTCGATGCAATCACATCATTGGAATAACGTGTAAAGAAATCTTTCATTTCCAGTTCATACCCATTCTGATGACCAGTATCTTTCACTTGTGCTCCTAAGTACTTTACACCTTCAATGGAACATTCGTTTACTAGCTCATACATTAATCTCATTTTGCTTCCTGTAAATGTTGGTGTCAGTGTATTTCGCATCGCTTTCCATTCCCGATCTTTCAATACAAGTAAACTTCGACCAAAATAGCTATTATCTTCTGGAAATGATTGACTGTGATTTATAAAACTGTCAAAATCTTTAATGCAAATTTTTTTTATCAGTTCAGCATCGTTTACAAAGAATACGGGATCACGCACGCTATACAGACCATAAACTTTGCTGCAATATAAAATAAAGCAATTGATTTAGTAATCCCTAATTTAAACGATGAACAGTATGACATAAACAAAAGTGGAATGTAGGTTTTGCGACGCACAGTGGTCTAGAATGCTGTTCTGGCTGGTCATAACATTTTCCTCATAATTTTTATAAAAAAAAATATCAGCTTTTATGTTTTGGGGGTCGCTGACTCTAAACCTGGAAACGATTTTTCCAAAATGTCGGACCATTTTCTTAAAAATTGATTATATCATAAGAAAATTGTAACTAGGGAGGTTTTTGAGATCGCTGATTTCGAATTCAGTTTTATCTTTGTTGTAAACAAAATGGCGGGTCCAAAATGGAGAACAATTTTCTCCAAAAGTTGACTATATCACGACAAAATTGTGGCTAGGGGGGTTTTTGAGGTCGTTGATTTTGTACTTGGTATCATATTTTTTGTAAACAAATGGCAGATCCAAAATGGCGGATAATTTTTTCAAAAATTGATTGAAATACGACAAAATAGTGGCTGGGGTGTTTTTGAGGTTTGCTGATTTTGAATTCGATATCATATTTTTTGTAAACAAAATGGCGGATCCCAAATGGAGGCACACAAATAATATGATATTATTTTAATACATAGTTGGGCACTTTTCAGTGCCAGTACAATTCCAGTAAAATAAATTTGTTACTGATATTGCAATTTAATTTGCAATTACCAATAAAGTATTATAATTTAAAAAAAAAAGCAGTAACCAATAAATTTTTATTGATAATGCAAATCAAATTTGCATTACCAGTAAATTTTAGTGATTACTGGAAAATATATCAGTAAGCATTTAATTATTTAATTAAACATTTAATTACTAGTAAAATTTTACTGGTTACTGGGAAAAATATCAGTAAGCAGTAAATTTTACTGATATTGCAATTTAGCATTTAATTACCAGTAAAATTTAACTGGTTACTGGAAAAAATATCAGTAAGCAGTAAGAAATATCAGTAATCAGTAAATTTTACTATTTACTGGAAAAATAGAAGTAATCAGTAACTTTTATTGATATTAATTTGCATTATCAGTAAAATTTTACGATTATTGAAAAAATCTGCAGAAGTAGTCAAGTCGGTTATAAATGACAGTTTATTAACTCCAACCATAACAAGGTGGAACTCACTTTATGATTCCGTAAAGAGGCTACTGCAACATAAAGAAAAATCAGCGGAATTGTGTTTTCTGCTCAAAATTCATACCATTCTCAATGACGAGCTTGAGCACTTGGGAGAATACATGAAGCTTATGGGGCCTATAGCAGAGGCGATTGATTTTCTTCAGGGCGAAAAAACTATGTATTTTGGTTACTTAAGGATAAAAATGCGTCGTTTAGACCCCACAAGCCTTAAGTATTTAGCCAAAGTAAGCGAAGAAATGCTTAAAGCTTTGCTTAAAAGATTTGAAAAATATTTCAAACTGCAGCCTGACGCTTGGGATGCTGTTATTGCGGCTATATCTATTCCGGATATAAAATTACGCTTTGTAAAGGCTCTGTTAGAAACAGCAACAACGCAAACAGAAGAAGATGTAAGGAGAATGTTCAACACTTATGTGGCGAAATATGGCAAAATAGCCGTAAAAAGTCGGGTTCTGCCGGACATACCGAAAAACGCATTCCTCGATTTCAGGGAAGAAAGTAATTTTTACACTTAATTTTCCATTAAATGTTTGTACTTATACATTTATTTGTATATCTACTTTAACAGATGTTAGCGAACAGTGTGTTTCCACTGACTCTGGAAATTATCTCCAGGAAACCATTTTGTACCTAGTCGATCAAGACACAACTGCAAATTGTCTGAAAAACCATCCAGCAATTAAAAACGTGTTTTTAAAATACAATACCCCATTACCGTCATCTGCACCTGTAGAACGGTTGTTTTCATGGGATTGTGAATCGCTTCAGAAGGCAAAACCTCAACGATGAAAATTTCGAATTGCTTGTTCTGAGGAAAGCTAACGGTGTATAAAAAGCTTCGTGTCAATTCTACGCTTGATACAAAGTTCAGTAGCAATTGAGTATTCTAGGAAAATAGAATAAAAGTTGGTTTTTGTATAATTTTCCAACTTAAATATTGTGTTTTATTTACTTTGGATGGTTTTTGCTTCATATTTACTTTAGGATTGTGCATTGATTTTTAACTACCAGTTACTATTTTCATTATCAGTAAAATGTAATTTTTACTATCAGTAAAAATTATTTTTACTGCAATTTTTTTCAGTAACCAGTAAAAAATTATTTTTACTGCAATTTTTTTCATTATCAGTAAAAATTATTTTTACTGCAATTTTTTCCAGTAACCAGTAAAAAATTATTTTTACTGCAATTCTTTTCAGTAATCAGTAAAATTTACTGGTAATGCAAATTTCATTTGCATTATCAATAAAAACTTACTGGTTACTGTTTTTTTTTTTTCAGTAATCAGTAAAAATATATTTTTACTGCAATTTTTTGTCAGTAACCAGTAAGAAATTATTTTTACTGCAATTCTTTTCAGTAATCAGTAAAATTTACTGGTAATGCATATTCAATTTGCATTATCAATAAAAACTTACTGGTTACTATTTTTTTTTTTTTTCAGTAAACAGTAAATATTTATTTTTACTGATATTTTTCCAGTAATCACGAAAATTTTACTGGTAATGCAAACTTAATATCAGTAATCAATAAAATTTTATTGATAATTGAAATTGTTAATGCAGTCAATAAATACTGCAGTGTGCCCATTTATGTTTTAATTAGATAAAAAATATCAACAAGATCAATGGAAGTGGTCGTGTCCTTGACCCGATCACGCCCATTTTCACCAAGTGACTTAATGCTATCAATACTCAGATATTAAATATTATTTTTGTACTTCAAATATTAACGAAGTTATAACGATTTAAAATTTTTGGTTATATAGGATGTGGGCGTGTCCTTGATCCGACAACGCCCATTTTCAACAAATAAATAGATGCTACCAATATTCTTTCAGAAATCGAATTTTATTGCTTTACTTTAAACAGTTTGGTTGTTAAATATCAGTTTTACGAAACTTGAGCGTTGCAAGAATACAAAAAATTCGCTGAAGAAAAACTCATCGTAGTCCAAAAAGGGCTGTGAAAGGGGTATCTGATAAATGTACAGAACCTTCAGAAAACCTCATATTATACACTTAAATGATCGAGCTGTTGCAACTCCATTAAACTTTTTAGTTATAATATACAGAGTGCAAAATCCATCAATTTGGGAAATAAAATTAGAGATTTTTTGTGATCATCCATTTATCCTTTTTGTATTTAAAAAACTAACATCTTAGTACGCAAATGTTCAGAAAATAATTCAAATTATTCTTTTCATAAGTTTTCGGAGGTAAGACCATTTAATTTTGAAGATCCGCTCATTTCAACTTTCACATATTTTAAGAGATTTTTGGAAAAAATTACCATTTTTTGAATTCATCAAGTTTAAGACGGGAAAACTCAGAAACAGTATTATTTCTTGGTATTCGGTTACTCAAAATATGTTATCAAAAAAATTATTACTTTTAACATAAAATTTTCGGAGTTATGACCGGCTAGCGCTCTCTTATAGACCACTGTGCGACGCTTCCTTCATTGACTTCATTACCAATTTTTGATTGCATTGAAAAGACCACAACAACATATTTTATCTCAATGCAACAACTTAAAACGTAAAATCTTATAGATAAAACGGGAAGCGTTCAGATTATTTTGAGTCCGAGTCTACTATGCGCCAAGGTTGTTTGCTTTCACCATTTTTGTTTAAGATAGTATTGCACAATCTCTTCATCGTCATACAGACTAAAATACTTTTCTTCGTAGGGAATTGCTTTCCCTTAGAAATCATGTTCAGCATTACTTCGACATCTTTGACTTTCATCTGCAAAATCAGATATCTCGAAATTTCAAACTAAAAACTTAACTAGTAAGGGTGTAAAATTTGGCCTGGCCAAATATTAAATACTCTACACTGCAGTATTTTTCAAATTTTGCTCATATGGGAGTTGCTACGCCCTCTTGTCCGAGGTCACCCAGTTTTTGTTCAGCGCTTGCATTTATAGTTTTTAGTGTTTAGTAAAGCGTTTTGAAGCTTTTGCTTATATAGGAGGTGCCACGCCCTCTTGACCGAGTTCGTCTAGTTTTAGCTTAGAGCGTGCATTTATAGTATTTAGTATTTGAGTGAAGCTTGGTTCGATTATCTCAAGAAACTGTTTCAGTATAGCATTTTGATACTTTTGCTTATGTGGGAGGTACCACGCCCCCTTGTCCGATTTCACCCAATTTTTGTTGAGAGCTTTCATTTATGATTCTTAGTGTCTGAATCAAATTTGATTCGAATATTTCAAAAAACGCTTTCAGTATAGCGTTTTTAAGCATTTGCTTATATGGGAGGTGCCACGCCCTCTTGTCCGAATTCGCTTAGTTTTTCCTCAGAGCTTGCGCTTACAATTTTTAATATTAATGCGTATTTTGGTTGCATTGTCGTGAAAAAAACTCCTAAAATTGCATTTTGAATATATTTTTTGTATGGGCGGTAGGCGTGTCCGTTGACCGATTTCGCTCATTTTCAATCCCCCGAGCTAACTTTGGTGACGAAGGCAGTGTACCAAGTTTCATTGAATTATCTTGCTCAGTTTTCCCAAAAAGTGTATTTCAACACACAGCCAGCCAGCCAGCCAGCCAGCCACCCAGCCAGCCAGCCAGACAGACGGACATGGCTATATCGACTCAGGAGGTGACGCTGATCAAGAATATATATACTTTTCTTTATCTGCCACGCCTCCTTCTCTGCGTTACAAACGGAAGGACAAAGTGAATATACCCTGGGTGTAGGGTATAAAAACCTATTGAGTTAGTAGATTATTCAAACCAAACAACACGGTTTTTTTTTTTTTTGGTATAAAGACCGCAGATTTCTAGCTTTTATACTTTGAAAACTACGAGTTTGAGCTATTTTCCCAAAATTCATTTGATATCTAGAACAAGGGTGTCAGCGTTTTCAAATCACTGAGCCAAGCGCATGCAGCGCACAATTTTTGCTTTTACAACTACTTCAAATTCGAATTACAACATTCACAAACAAATTTTTTGTTGTTTTTTCATGCCTCGTTTACAACAACAATAATATTTCAACAATTTTCAAAATTTCTAAGGACTAGGACACACACAAAAAGTAGGAGTATTCACGCGTTAATGCGCAATGCTTTTGCGTCGTTGCGGAAGTGCGGTTTGCGGATGGAAATATTCACATTGAATGCTCAGGCGCAACTGCTCATCAACGCATTAATACCCATATTGTTTGTTGTTTTTGTTTTGATGCGACGTAGTCGTTGTTGTTGTTTTATGTTGGTTCGAGTTCGATTTTGTGTGTACGCAAAAAAAGTAACAAAAACGCGAAATTTTGACGAGCGTGAAAAAAAAAACAGCAAAAATTATTTCTGCAATTGTTGTAGAAATATTGATGTTGTTGGTCGAGCCAAAATTGGCTCATTTTTGTTCTACGCTGACACCCTTGATCTAGAATATGATATCTGAAAATTTGCTGGCCCAGTCCATCTTCCACTTCGAACTGATACCAAGTTGCCAACAAAGTCATATCTCCGTACAAATCAAATAGCGAAAAACAAACAAAAGTCTACCATCAATCATTTGAAGAAACAGGTAAAGCTATTTTCCAAAAACCTCATGGAAATAATCGCCGGAACTCGAAAAACTCAATTCGTTGAATTGTTAAAGGGATGTGAAGGCTTCAGATACATAATATGGGAAGGATAAATTCCTTTAAAGAAGTAAAAATTACCAGTTAGCGTTGTCTTCTCGTAATATGACGATATTCTATGAAGTGCGTATCGAATTTCATTTTGTAGGTCTCAAAAATAAAACATCATTGATTAACTGATGTCTATATTGAAGCAAACGAACTTAATTGGTGCGTGTAAATGCGCTTCTAAAATTAGTTCGCATTGCTCCAATAAACTCGACACATGTGAAAGATGAGGTCATATAAAGTCAATTGTATAAGTGAAATACTGCAAACAAAAACAAACTTTGTGAAAGAAAGCGTTTAAATTTTTATTGTTCTATGGAAAATGTAATAATTCTCTTAATTGTCTATATATTATGTACTAAATAAAATTCGATTTCAGTGTCGAAAAATAAAAATAATTGACGGAAAGTACATACTTACTTGTGTTTTAACTTTTCATGTAATTCTATTAAAAATTTACACAAAGACCGTTTTCCAAAAAATACTAGAACATTCATGTTTCCAGCCAGAGGCCATGGTTTCTCATGCGGCACATTACGTTCTTTAAGTACCCCATATTTTGCGGTTGACCATTTGTAGATTAAGATGATTATAATAATTATTAAAATAGAGAACTCCAGAAGCGCCATATTTACAATATAAACAAATCAATTTATTTTTGTATTTATTTTAACAAATTCATTGCTTACAATAAGTTAGTTTATAGTTGAACACCGAAATTAGAACTAAACCTAATTTATCCAAATGCGTCAAATTATCCCTAAGCTTTTTCACTCTCGATAGAAAAAGTTTCTCTTAATTCTAAGTTCTCTTCGGGAAAATTCATTTTTTAAAAGCTTACTTGTTTTTGTCAATTTTCAAGAGTATTTGCTCTCAAATAATGCTAAGTCCTATATCATCATAGTGGCTGTCTTAGACACAGAAGTAATGCTTTCTTCTTAAGAAAACTGTATTACGTGGGCTGCTCGATATATTTCTGGCCTAATAATGAAAATGTGAATATTTATCGTCAAAAATGGTTTTATTGATTTTCAAAGTATTCTCCAGCATGATTTATACACTTTTGCACGCGCTCAAACCAATTGTCGAAGCACTTTTTCCACTCCGATTGAGACACCTCCAAAACATGGTTTTTGAACGCTTCAACCACGCTTTGACCACGCATTTTTTTCTTGATGTGCGGGAATAAAAAGAAGTCATTGGGTGCCAAGTCAGGGCTGTACGGCGGATGACCCATCAATTCGACATTTTGGCCGGTCAAAAAGGCGCTGGTTTGAGTCGATGTGTGAGAGCTCGCATTGTCATGGTGAACAATGATTCGTCTTCTCTTGTTCGTTTTTCGAATTTCTCCGAAGACTTCAGGCAAACAAATTATGGTGTACCGCTCAAAATTGGTCATCCTACGTTGCTCAAGCGGAACAATTGCCACATGACCAGTTTTGCCGAAGAAACAGGCTACCATTTGCTTCGAAGTGCTTCTTCCACGAACAACTTTCGTTGGATTTGGCTCATCTTCGAAGACCCACACGGTCGATTGCTGTTTTGTTTCGGGCTCATACGCATAGATCCATAATTCGTCACCTGTGACGATCTTATAAACGTCTTTTGAAGCACCGCGATCGTATTTTTTTAACATTTCTTTGCACCAATCGACACGAGCCTTTTTTTTAACGATTGTCAAATTGTGCGGGATCCAACGAGAAAAAACCATTTTTACGGCCAGGTGTTCATGCAATATCAAATGTATGCTGGTGGGAGAAATGCCCAAGGATGCCTCTATCTCACGGTATGTCACATGACGATATTGCATTATCAGTTCACGCATGGCATCAATGTTCTCTGGCACAACGGCCGTTTTTGGACGACCTTCACGGAATTCGTCTTTGAGCGAGCGTCGGCCACGATTGAATTCATTAAACCAGTTTTTCAAAGTGCTATAGAATGGTGCTTCATCGCCATACAAAGATTTAAGTTCATCGATGCACTCTTGTCGTGATAATCCACGTCGAAAGTTGTGAAAAATTATCGCAAAAAAATGTTCACGAGTTAATTCCATTTTTTTTGCCAAATTCATTTTTTCAAGTCACTGTAAACAACACAAATGATGGTCGTACGTCAAAACGTTCTGAGTACGTTTATGCTAAAAAATATCAAACTTTCTAATAGAAATGTCAGATTGCCCCTGGCAACACTTAGTGTTGTCTAGGCCAGAAATATATCGATCAGCCTACGTATCATGGCTTCGGTAGGTAAGGCCACCGAGAGAAAAGTTGGGTTGGCTTTCATCTCATGAATCTTAAGACTAAATTTCGTAATATATGATGTGGATATTTAAATTATGAATAAAGGATAAGGATATATTTCATAAAATTATAACGAAACAAACAGAAAAATCTATTTAATTATAATTTAATAAACTTAAAATTGTCATTAAACATGAAACAGACTTTTAGAAGCATAATATTTGTGATATATAAAATTTTTTTAATATCTCGTATTAGATGGGAATTATCATTCTAAAGTTTAAATATAACAATTGTTTTTCGATTCTCGTTTTTAATGTACATACATATATGATTATTTTTATTAAATAAATAATTTTTTAAGATCAGATTTAAAAAAAGCACTTAGCTCAGATTCTGCTTAAAAAAAGCAAAATCAGTTTTCAGTTAATAACAATCAAAGATAGAAATATCAAAATAACTGTCACGAACATATATTAAATATTGCATCAAACTTTTATAAGTACATAAATAATTATGCATATATATCAATATATGGGCAAATCCGAAAATAATCTCCTCTTATATGACCCAGTTTAAAAAAAAAAAATTTTTTCATGTACAATAACCAAATGTGGTGGAATTTATTCCTAGACGCATAAGCTGAAATTTCCAATAGGCGAACAAAAAAATTTCGACCTGAGGGGGTGTCAGGAGGTCGTTTTATCTGAAAATTTTGAGAAAATCGAGATTTTCGATAATATACGGGAGAGCACATATTTCAGAAGTAGTAGATATGTTACGGGGCACCTTTCCAAATATTCTGAAGTAAAATTCAAAAACATCGTATGTGGGTCGTGGCGACAGAATGGGTTAAAAAGTCTAAATCACTCATTACGGCCACATAACAGGTCCTAAAATTCTGAAAAAAATCAAGCAAGTTCCTTGATAAAAATAAATCGACTTTGCTCATGATATTTTTTAATATAAGCGCCCCCTGCCGAGTAAAAAATAAAAAACGCTAAATTTTGGGTAAAAAATGCGATTGTTGGCGATGTGCGATTGAGCACACCATAGCGACACATAGGGAAAGATAGCGGGATATCTAACAAATATTCTGGAGTAAAATTCAGAAAAATCGTATGTGGGTCGTGGCGTCAGAATGGGTTCAAAAGTTTAAATCGCTCATTACAGCCACGTAACAGGTCCTAAAATTCTGAAAAAAACCAAGCAAATTCTTTGATAGAAAATAAAGCGACTTTTTTAAGATGTTTTTTTAATTTAAGCGCCCCCTGCCGAGTAAAAAATTAAAAACGCTAATTTTTGGGTAAAAAACGTGATTTTTGGCGAAAAGCGAAATTTTGAGTTTTTTTTTTTTTGCTCCAAATGAGGGGCTCAAATTAAAAAATCATCGTAAAATAAGTCGATTTATTTTTTCTCAAGGAATTTGCTTGATTTTTTTCAGAATTTTAGGACCTGTTACGTGGCCGTAATGAGCGATTCAAACTTTTTAACCCATTCTGACGCCACGACCCACATACGATTTTTCTGAATTTTACTCCAGAATATTTGTTAGATATCCCGCTATCTTACCCTATGTGTCGCTATGGTGTGCTCAATCGCATATCGCCAACAATCGCATTTTTTACCCAAAATTTAGCGTTTTTCATTTTTTACTCGGCAGGGGGCGCTTAGATTAAAAAATATCATGAACAAAGTCGATTTATTTTTTATCAAGGAACTTGCTTGATTTTTTTCAGAATTTTAGGACCTGTTATGTGGCCGTAATGAGTGATTTAGACTTTTTAACCCATTCTGTCGCCACGACCCACATACGATGTTTTTGAATTTTACTTCAGAATATTTGGAAAGGTGCCCCGTAACATATCTACTACTTCTGAAATATGTGCTCTCCCGTATATTATCGAAAATCTCGATTTTCTCAAAATTTTCAGATAAAACGACCTCCTGACACCCCCTCAGGTCGAAATTTTTTTGTTCGCCTATTGGAAATTTCAGCTTATGCATCTAGGAATAAATTCCACCACATTTGGTTATTGTACATGAAAAAATTTTTTTTTTTAAAACTGGGTCATATAAGAGGAGATTATTTTCGGATTTGCCCATATATTCCAAATGATATTGTGTATACAAAGAACTTTCGGACAGTTTTAATCATCATTCGACGTATTCTTTCTTGATGTAAGTTTAATCCAAAATTTTTCCTTTGGTACTGATTGAAAACCTTCCATCGAGTTTAGTAAATCCTTCGAAGTTTTCGGTGCAGCAGTTAGCTTAAATCTCAATAGAATATGATAAATAATTGACTTTGTTTCCATCAAAGCCAAACGATTACCTGTTAATAAATAAAATTAAGAGTTAATTACAAAATCTCTTAATGCTTCCCCTAACTATACTTACCAATACAATTTCTAGGTCCTATACCGAAAGGTAAATATGTACCCGATTTAATCGAACTTTTATTTTCATCTGAAAATCTCTCTGGATCAAACTTTGAGGGATTGTCAAAATTATTAGAATCACGATGTAATGCTATTATTGGCACACCAATACTTTCATCTTTTTTCAGTTTCACAATCAGATTACCAGCTTCATCCATTAAATCGTAATCTTTAGAGCAGACACGTTCTACAGCTATAACTGGTGGCCATTTTCGCAATGATTCAGACAATACCATATCCATATATTTCATTTTCATCAAAGCGTCATAGTTCAAAGTTTGACCATTGAGATTTTGTTCCACTTCGATTATCTCCTGATAAAGCTTTTCCTGTATATCAGGGTTCTCCATCAGTTCGTGCAAGGTAAAACATAAACAGCTTGAAACAGTTTCAAAACCAGCAAAGAAGAAGAGTAAGCATTGCGCTACGATATCTTTGTCGTCTAGCTGTGCCTGTTCGAGCGTTTCATCTGCTTTTGCTGCTTCTGACTGCGTTTTTGCTTCCATTAGTAATTGTATCATATCGGGACGTACTATATGATTTTTTTCACGATATTTTATAGCATCAAGTACTAAGCTATTGAAGTAGTTGATTTTCTTAGCATCCATTACTTGTACTTTTAATGTCTGAAAATTTTACATATGTATTAAAAAATTACAAATATCTAATTTAGTGCTTAAATATGTAAGGATACCTTCATTATTTTAGGCACTAAGCCAATCAATAATGATTTGATTACAGCCAATCCTGAAAAGTTCATAACTGTAGAGCCGATATTGTAAAAAGCATTATCCCTATCCTGAAAGGAATTCACTTTAATGCCAAATGCTGCCGATGCAATCACATCGTTTGTAAAACGTGTAAAGAAATCTTTCATCTCCAGTTCCAATTCTTGGGATTCAGTGGATTTTATTTCAGTTTCCAAATACTTGACAGCTTCAATGCAACACTCATTTATGAGTTCGTACATAAGTCTCATTTTGCTGCCAGTAAATGAGGGTGTTAATGTATTTCGCATTGCTTTCCATTTGCGATCCTTTAAAGAAATCAAACTCCTACTGAACTCATTGTCTTCATCCGAAAATACTCTCTTATGATTTGCAAATATATCAAAATCTTTTATTGTAATTTTCTTAACAAGTTCTGCATCGTTTATGAATATGTAAGGATTTCGCATGCTATAGAAACCATAAATTTTGCTAAAATGAAAAGGAATTAATTTGAATTTTTAAGTGTTTTAATTTTTGTTTTGAAAAAATCAAAAATTAAAATTATCGAAGCCTGTAATACTTAACTAGTAAAGAAAAAAAAACAAATACCCTATAGAACAGAAGAAAAACGAAAAATTCGATAGTAGTATTATTTGTTTCTTTGCATGGGAGCTGAAATACCATTTTTCAAAGGATTATAATTCTGAAAGTAAGAGTTCTATTGCAAAAGTTTAAAAGTTTATTCTGATAGATAAGAGCAATGCGGCATTTCACCTTTTCCTGTAGCAAAGCCTAGATTTTTCGAATTTCAAGCAAAGATATATCGTAAGCCTGCAGCAAAATTTACAATTTTAAAGACGAATTCAGATTCAACATCGAAAAGTACACAAGACCGCACTCGTATGTGAAATAAAAAGTTCTTTCATTTTTAAAATATTTTTTTTTAGTTCGTCAGCCATCAACTTTCTGGGTTTCTCGTTTAACCACACACTGCAAAACTTCTTCGTGTTATTGCCGTCTTGAAGAGTAAAAATGCAATATCTAGGACTTTGGCAAAAACTGAAAGGTGGTTTATTATCCGTTGCTTTTGCTCTATAACGATAATTACACTATGCAACAAATGAGTAAAAAATTTTTCCCCAGGGAATGCCATTATTCATTATATATGTAAAATGGGCTGCTGATTCCGAAAATCGCATTATTTTTTTTTTATTTCTTGTCGTTTTCGAGATATCGGTCATTTTCGATGGGATCCTCAAATGTAAGGATCATATAGTTAAATTCATCGATTTAACACAAGAATGCGTTATTTTTGTTTTTTTCATGTACAGTGGATTAAAAAACTTCAAAAATCGATTAAAAAAAAATCTGACGTGCTGGAGAAAAACGACGAGACACGGGTATTTGGTTTTAACGCTAACTTTAAGAATTTTTTGGATTTTCTCATGTGTTTTGCAAAAAGTTTCATATTATCGAACAGTTTATTACAAAAAAACGAAAAAAATAGGGAAAAACGCATTTTGGTAACTTTTCAATGAATTGTATACAACTTTTGCATTTTCCCATCGATTTTTTTAAGTGGTATCTTATTTTCTTTACAAATATATAGTCTATGATACAAAATAAAGAAAAATTATAAAAAAGTTATTTCTTCTTGTATAAATCTGCAGTTGATTTTGATTTTTTGTTAATTTTTTCGAAAAAAAAAAATGTTTTTTTTAGAAATCAATTTATTTCGCCGAAACTAACAAACCAACCAAAAAGTGATTTGAATATCATTTGTAGGTAATTTAATTACCTTTAATATGACATATAAAACGTTTGAATACAAACATTGGTTCTTGAGATATTTGTATTTAAATGGAACTATCTTTTTTTTTTGGTCCGAAAACCGAAAATGACCGATATCTCGAAAACGACACGAAAAAAAAAAATAATAATGCGATTTTCGGAATCAGCAGCCCATTTTACATATGAAATGGATAGTGGCATTCACTGGGAGATTTGGCTGTTGCATAGTGTTATCAACTATTTAAAAGCTTAACTGAACTTTGGACTACACAAAACTACTGCAAAAACAATGCACTTTCATTCACTTTACATTTTAAGAACACTGGCAAATTTGACGACTTAATTAGACACTTATGTATATGTAATAAAATCAAATCATTCCTGACATAAGTAAACAATAATTCACATGTAAACGATAGAAAAAAAAAGCTATTTTTTAAAAAGAATATCCTACATTACTACATTAGACTTCAAACAAGTTAACTAGAGCATTTTTTCAAGCAGTTGCTAAAATGAAAAGTTCCATACAAAGCATTTTTGCTGTTCACAGTTTAAATTTAAGCGCACTGTGCTACTAAACCTAAAGAAAATTTTCAACTTTAATAGTTTTTTTCGTCCATAAGTATTACCTGACGATTGTTGTAAAAAATTTTGAATTCCATAGAACTTTAATTTGTTCCCCATTTATGACCACGATCTGCCACTATGCGACGCGGCACATATAAAAGCAAAGCGTAGAAGGAAAAGTATTGAATGATACAAAAGGCTGATATTGAAATTTCTTTCCACTAAATATCCCTTACAAACTAATGAATCAATCTAAATCGAATACACTATGATGGATCATGAACATATGTTATTCGACTTTGACAACAGCCGGCCCAACATTCGTCATTACGTTTTTTATGCAAAGTGTCTTGTCACGTATCTAGTAAATTTTATATCTGTTTAGACGCAGGGTAGCACATTAACATTCGTTGTTACAAAAGTTCTGCGACATTAGATATAAGTACTTACCTGCTTTTGTATTTCTGTTGGTATTCTATTGTTGACTTAAGGAATGATGTTTTTTTACGAAGCAAATCAATGCTGATATTACCAAGGAAAGGCACTGGTTTATCATGTGGCACACCGCGTTCTTTAAGTTCACCATTCCTTGAGGTTGACCACTTGTAGATTAAGATAATAAGAATTGTTATTAATAAAAGAGACTCTAATAGTGCCATTTTTTGGTTTTTCTTAAATTATTTTGAAAGCTTTTTTATAATAAGTTCCGACTTGTTGCTATTTAGACGATGCGATTGCAACTAAAACTTTTCAAACAAATTTCTAAAAGCTTAAGCAAAAATGCTGCTCTTCATTCTTTTGTTTGTGTTCTCATCACACCGAAAAAGCTTTTGAGAGAGTCATTGTTTTGTTTTGTTTTGGGTACACAAACATGCCTACATATACATAGTATATTTCTGTATTTTTGAACTTGAAAACCATTTTTATCTAAATCCAAAATTGTACATATTGCTAACATTATCCAGTACCAATCAATATTATAGATAGAAAACGAAATTCCATTTTCATGCCCTACTCCAGGGTATATTGACTTTGTCCTTCTGTTTGTTATGCAGAGAACGAGACGTGACTGGTATGGATAAGTTTATATATTCTGGATCAGCGTCAATATTGCCATATAGTAAAAGTTTAAGTTCAATTTTAAAACCAAAAAGTATTCATGTATATAGAACAATGCCAAAAAAGTATTAATTTTGAACTATTTTGGAATAAATTTCATACTTTTTTGGAATAAATTTCAAACTTTTTTGAAAAAAAGTCGGAATTTAATACATAAAAAGGTTAAAGTCTATACTAAAGGGAATCAAAATTAAGAAAAGTAAACTCACAGTTTTTAGTGTGCATGTGCGCCTGTCTGTGGAAATAATTTTTACGAAATACCGATGCAAGATAACTCCATGGATATTTTTAAGCAGCTAACGTAGAAATAAGATAACGGACACCGCCCATAAAAAAGCATTTAAATCGTAAGATTAGAATTACTGCAATCCAACCAAAATACACAAATATGTAGGGGAAGAGTGCCGCCAGCGTGCATGGTTCGGGTGTGGACAACCCCCCGTAACTTTTGACTGGAGACAAATACTGCTGTTCTGACACACAGTGCGACACATGAAAAGGGAACTAAAATCCATTATAAGGCGTCGAAAGTACTCGCCGAAACAAGTAATTCTGCCAGAGCGTTTTGCAAAGTTGGCTCATGTAAGGATTTTATGGTCATTTTTGCGATTTTAGATTTATAATTATAATTATCCAGCTGAAAATTGCAACTTTTTGCCTCAAATTGGATTTTGAGCGGTTTTTCGATTTTTTCATATGGCTATCTCTCGGTAACGAGCCGAAAATATTGTTTTGATGACTTCAGCAATGTTGTAGCTATTGAATAGAAGAAAAAAAAATGCCGAACAAACTTAACCAAAAAAAATTCATCTAAGTAGTGCCCTAAAATCGCAAAAATGACTATAAAATCCTTATATGAGCCAACTTTGCAAAACGCTCTGGCAGAATTACTTGTTTCGGCGAGTACTTTCGACGACTTATAAGGGATTTTAGTTCACCGTCAATGACTTGAAAAATGTTGCACTGTGCAAGTGAAAATCAACACAAAAGTTTTTTTCAATAATTTTCCAAGTGCGATAAATCCAATTGAATCAATCGAAAAGCTGAATGCAATCTATATTTATGCAGTTAATTTATTATATTTTGTGATTCAAAACCGAATGCAATCACAATGTTCACACAACACAATTTTGCTCATTGCTTTTCAAAGTGACTATCAAAGTCGAGTGTGGGCCCCGAATTGGTTCGGGTGTGGGCACCCCTCTCTTTTTATTTAAAGCGTGTGTTTTACTCAAATATCGTCGTGGATGCCAACATTACTAATTTATATGGTGTTCTTATGCCTTTTTACGCTTTTTTGGTGAAAGGGAAATAACCAATAGGCCCTTTTAAGATATGAGGAATTCTCAAAAATTGTGGAATTCTACAGTTTTTGAGGCACATTCACCAAACTTGGTGGAGAGGTCACTTTTTATATGAGAATCAAAAATTGGAAGGGTTCACGTCACGAAAAAAATAGTAAAAAAAGTTACGCATATATATAAGTATGAAGCAAAACACGACAAGTGTACCAGCTGAAAATTTTTTTGTCTCCGATTTCGCTCAAATTCGGCAATATAGTAGTCCTGGTATACAAAAACAATATTCCGGGATGATTTGGTCCTAGTACCATTTATTGTTAAAATACAGGGTGTTGAAGTTGGCATTTTTAGTCATTTTCATGAAAAGGTGTTTTTTGAAAAATTTAGAGCTTACACCAAAGTTTGTAAAGTAACCTGTCCCATTCATTTTTAAATGTTCTTTTTATAAAAAAATATAACTTGGTGAAAAAAATTTTTTAAAAGTACTTTAAATTAAAGAAAAACTTTCAATTTGTCGGTAAAAGTTCAAAAATATCGTTCAAAAATATAAAATATCTAAATTTTTCAAAAAAAACCTTTTCATGAAAATGACTAACAATGCCAACTTCAACACCCTTTATTTTAACAATAAATGGTACTAGAACCAAATCATCCCGGAATATTGTTTTTGTATACCAGGACTACTACATTTCCGAATTTGAGCGAAATCGGAGACAAAAAAATTTTCAGCTGGTACACTTGACGTGTTTTGCTTCATATATATATGCGTAACTTTTTTTACTATTTTTTTCGTGACGTGAACCCTTCCAATTTTTGATTCTTATATAAAAAGTGACCTCTCCACCAAGTTTGGTGAATGTGCCTCAAAAACTGTAGAATTCCACAATTTTTGAGAATTCCTCATAAAGCAAAAAAAAAGTGTGCGGGCAACATTCATCCTTGGCAAAAGAGCAATGTCAACAAGGGCTAGAAATTACGTCACATAGCCGGCTAAGTCTACAAAACAATTGATCTGACATTGACGCCGAAGACAATCAACTCTGGTTTCAGGGCAACAGGCATAATGCCATTCGATCCAGATGTTTTCAGTGACGCGGATTTTGTTGAAGCCGTTGAGCAGAATTTGTTGAATTTGTGTGAGGCAATGTTTCCAAAATAAATTAATTTTGCTTTCTTCTCCATTTGATTGCGTTTTACTTAATATTTTCCCATTATAAGCCCATTTTCTAAGAGTGCCCACAACCGAACCAAATTTTTTTTTTTTTTTTCGTCAAAAATTATCACTTCACTATTTTTTCATATAATTTTTCCAACTGACGAAATCAATTTGCTTTCTTCACCAATAGTAAGCTAATGTCTCTAGCTTTCCATTGATACTTATATATCTGTATAGCATTCATTTGGTCAAAAGTTATGAGTCGAAAACAAAAAGGTGCCTACACCCGGCACTCTTCCCCTACCAGAAACACATAAAGCAAGTTCCGAATTCAGAAAAGAGAGCGTGGCACCTCCTATTCAAACTGACGGCTTTCGACAAAATTTCGAATGGACACTAGGTGCGGTTAAACCAAACTCTGAGCAGATAGAAAAGTGGTAGTAGCACTTTTCAATCAAGGCAAATCTTTATTATGCTATAGTGTAAGCGTTACTTGAGATAATAGAACCAAATTTCACAAAAATTCAAGGAATCATTTATAAACGCTCTGAATTCGAATTAAAGGGCGTGGGCCAACGATACAAAGAAAAGCTTAAAATGTTTTGCGAAAATATTAGAAAAAGCTCATGTAAGTCCAATATAAAATTATGCCAAACCTTAACAAGCTAATGTAAAACGTCTGATGCAAACATATACTTCAGAACTCTTATTTTATATGGTGTAGGGTATTTAAATTTTGAACAGGCCAAAGATAACACCCTATCCAATTTTTTTTTTTTTTTTTCATTTAAAAAAAAAAGATAAACATTTCGAGTGATTTATGGCGTCATGATAATCGAGCTTGTTCATTGCAATTACATTTGAAATATTTCAACATCCTTTTCTATTTATGATCCAGAAAATAAGTGCAAAAAGTGATGTAAATTTTCAACACTCGCATGAAAATAATACCCGATAAATTTTTGTAGGTGCCATCAAATTGCATAAGTCGACATTTTCAACAAAATTCTTGTACTGAGGTATGCTACTTGCAACCACAGAATTTTGTAGAAGCACTCTTCTTGGCTTGGCTTACCATTTATGTAAGACCGTTGGGCCGGAATAACGTATTGCGCCTTAGGTCTCAGTTCTTAACGCAGAAACAGCGGCGGGAGGCTTTCTTAATAATCCTGCCCATCTGAGTATTCCAAGAAAATTTACCATTAAGGACTATTTTTACATACTTAATTTCATTTGAGAATTTAGGGCATTCACTAGCTGGAACTGTTTTGTCAAGAGAATTGATATCACTTCTCTCAGTAAAAGGAACTATAAATATACACAGGAAAGCCAAATGTAGCGGTTCATCTCTATAACATGACAAGAGCAAACTGTATCTTTTTTCTTCAAACCTCCCAACTTTCCAACCACTCAAAACCTTTGAGTTTGACAACCTAAAAGAAACTATCCCAGCAGGAGCGAGAGATAGTCCCCTACAGACACCATCCGGTAGTGCTTTAGCGCTTTTCGGATATTCTGGCATTAAGCACATATAATATCACGTCGCCAATGCTAAAGAAAATATTTGAAGTGTCAAGTGTCTGAAATGTACTCTCAAAAGTTAAGTAAGTAGTTAAAAGCTCTTTTCATTTCAAGGAAGTCCACAAAGTACTTAGAAGATGTGCTTTAGGTAGAATTTAACATTAGTTATTACCTCACTGATTATAGAAGAAAGCCATTGAGCGAAATTGATGATATTGTTTTTGGTGAAGGGACTTTACTGTTGAATAATTCACAAAAAAAAAAATCTTTTCTTCGCAACAAAAAATTATTTTATTACTTTAAACATTGAATTTTTATTATAAATTGAAATGTGCTTTGTATATTAAAATAAACTACTTTAATCAATACTCGTATTTAACTTAATTCTCTCTTGGTACAACTTTGATCCAAAATTTTGACTTTGGTAACATCTGCATGCCAACTATATCGCTGAGTAAGTCCTTCGAAGTCTTTTCAGTAGCAACAAGTTTAAATCTCAATATTATATGGTAAATAATCGATTTTGTTTCCATCATAGCAAATCTATTACCTGTAAAAAAACAATTATATATTATATTTGTTTCAATTAAAGTAAATTATATTCCCCCAAACCTATGCAATTTCTGGGCCCTACACCAAATGGCAAATATGTGAAAGGTCTTATATTATTTTTGTTCTCTTCCGAAAAACGTTCTGGATCAAATTTCGTCGGATTTTCAAAATTGTCAGCATCGCGTTGTCGTCCCATTATTGGCATCCAAACAATATCATCTTTCTTAAGTGACACTATCAAATTTCCATCTTCATCTTCCAGATTATAGTCTTTATTACAAATGCGATCTAGTGAAATAGATATAGGCCATTTGCGTAGTGATTCAGATAGCACCATATCCATATATTTCATTTTCATTAAAGCATCATAACTCAATGGTTCACCATTAAGTTTTTCCTGCATTTCCCGAATTTCTTCGAAGAGCTTTTCTTGAACTTCTGGATTTTCCATTAACTCATGCAGAGTAAAACACAAACACGTCGAGACTGTATCGAAACCGGCAAAAAAGAAAAGCAAACACTGTGCGACTATATCACGGTCAGTTAACTCCGTTTGCTCATTTGTATTTGCTGAATTCCTTTTTGCTTCCATTAGTAATTCAATCATATCCGGACGTATAATATTATTCTGCTGACGATACTTTATAGCATCGAGCACAAAACGACTGAAGAATTTAACTTTCTTGGTATCAAAAACTTGCACACGTAATAACTTAAATTTTGTAAAAAATTTCATAATTATTATTACTATTTTTCACTTTCTTTTTTTTTGAAAGAACTCATGCCTACCTTTAGTAGTTTTGGCATCAACTCAAATAGCACTGCCTTTACAAAGACCCAGCCAGTAAATTGTGTTACTTTGAGACCAATATTATAAAATTAATTTTCTTTATCCTGAAAGGAATTAATTTTAATGCCAAATGCTGCCGATGCAATCACATCGTTGGCAAAACGTGTAAAGAAATCTTTCATTTCCAGTTCGAATTCGTGCGTTTGAGTGGATTTGCTTTCAGCATCCAAATACTTGACAGCTTCAAGGGAACACTCATTGATCAGCTCGAACATAAGTCGCATTTTACTGCTGGTGAATGTAGGCGTCAATGTATTACGCATTTCTTTCCATTTGCGATCCTTTAGCAAAACTAAACTTCTGCAGAGTTCACTGTCATCTTCAGGAAATGTGGCGCCATGGTTGATAAAACTTTCGAAATCCTTTATGCCAATCTTCTTAATGAGTTCAACGTCATTTATGAATATGAGTGGAGTACGCATGCTATAAAATCCATAAACTTTCCTTAAATAAAGTAAAGTAAATAGAAATAAGTTATTTCACAATTTCGATTGTCTGATGTAAAAAATATTTACATAATGAAATTCTTATGTACTTGAAATTTTAACAACACTTACTCATTTTTATACTTTTCATGCCATTCAATAAAATATTTAATGAAGGAAACATTACCCAAAAACATACCAATGGGCACATTTCCAATGAGTGGTAAGGGTTTCTGATGTGGTATATTACGTTCTTTAAAAACTTGATATTTTGATGTTGCCCATTTGTAAAGTAAAAAAGTTAAAACACTTAATAAAATTAATGTTTCTAACAGCGCCATTTATTAAATAAACGTATGTTCTCGTGTTAAGTATAATTAAATATTTATTTATGATATTATTTGTTCTTCCGTGGTTTCACAGATATGGGACCGATATCACAGTTCAGCTTGAACTAATGCTGATAGCTTATTTTGCAGAGAATTTATTTTTCGCTTTATTTAATTTGAGTCAATTGGCATCGACTGAACCGTGACTACCTTTATGACACTTAAAAAAAGCTTTCTGATATTTAATATTTGCTTTCTTACTTTGGATGAGAACTCCATATTTCATTAAACGGTGTATTGGGTTCACGGCTATCCTTTCGACCAAAAATGGTATTTTTTTTTTTTTTTTTTTTGTTCTGTTGGTCTACTCGTCCATATTTTTTTCTTTTGGCTCTTTTAAAAAAAATTTAAAAAAACCCAGTTAGTTTTTGATAAAAGCGTCAAAAATGGGCTTTTAAATTGTGAATCGCTTCAACTGCCCATAACTTCTAAATTATTGATTTTTCGCTGATAACTTGAAGTCTTCTTTTGGTGAGAATGACTAAGATAGCATTTTATTCTTAAAAATTTTTAGTCCACAAATAAAGTTTATTGGTGTTTCAGTGCGAAAATTGCAATTTTTCAAACATCATTAGACTATTCTAAAAAAAAAAAATTTAAAACGTGTGAAGCCAGTCCCCAAATTAGAAAAAAAGAAATGCTTTAATTTTTTTGAATTGTTTCTTTGTTAAGTTAACATTTTTTGAACCGTTCGAGCCAAGATAATCGAAAATTGAAAAATTGTTGTGAACTCAAACAAGGTGTCAATTTACTCATGAGTAGGGAAAGAGTGCCGGGTGTGGGCACCTTTTTGTTTTCGACTCATAACTTTTGACCAAAAATGTATATTATGCAGACATATAAGTATACCACTGGTGAAGAAAGCAAATTTATTTCGTCAGTTGGTCATTTTTGACAAAAAAATAAAAAAGTGTTTGGTTCGGTTGTGGGCACCCATAGAAAATCGGCTAAAAATCTGAAAATATGAAGTAAAACGCAATCAAATGAAGAAGAAAGCAAATTAATTTATTTTGAAAACATCGACTCACAAAAATTCAACAAATTCTGCTTAACGGCTTCAACAAAATCAGCGTCACTGAAAACGTCCGGATTGAATGGCATAATACCTGTCGCCCTGAAACCAGACTTGATTGTCTTCGGCGTCAATGCCAGATCAATTGTTTTGCAGACTAAGCCGGCTATGTGACGTAATTTCTAGCCATTGTTGATATTGCTCTTTTGCCAAGCATGAATATTTTGTACCAATCCAATGAACACCTTTTTTTCTGCGATATCTTTAAAGGGCCTATAGGTTCTTTCCTTTCCACCAAAAAAGCGTAAAAAGGAATAAGAACACCATTTAAATTAGTACGTTTGAAATCCACGACGATATATCAGTAAAACACACACTTTAAATAAAAATGAGGGGTGCCCACACCCGAACCAATTCGAGCCACACACTCGACTTTGACAGCCTCTTTGAAAAGCAATGAGCAAATTGTGTTGCGTGAACATTATGGAATTCGGTTTTGAATCACAAAATATAATAATTTTACTGCATAAATATAGATTGCATTCAGCTTTTCGATTGATTCACTTCGATTTATCGCGCTCATTCAAAAATTATTTTCTCCTCAGCACAAAGCAAATGCGTCTGTCATAACACGCGCTTAACATATGGGGGGTGCCCACACGCGAACCATGCCCGCAGGCGGCACTCTTCCCCTACTTAATTAATACGGAAAAAAAGAGTTTAAATCGGTTAAAAATTAATAAGTATTTTGAATAATGGTTGTTTTAATAAATTTTTATTCCCCACGATATAAGATTTCCAGAAGAAATATTCCGCTCTTTGAAAAAATGCAAAAAAAAACCAATTGCAATTCGCACTTTTAAAGCTTATTTTTGAAGCTTTTATCGAAAACTGGCTGTGTTTTTGCCACAACAGATTCCAAATGTTTTTTTAAAAATCTTAATTTTTTGACCTCTACCTTGACGAAAATTAACGGGTAGGTACCTAAAAAAATTACAGCTTTGCACATTTCATATGTCACACGGGCAGTCTAATGGTTGCTTCTTCATATCTATATATGGGTCATTCCACTCCAAAACGAAAAATTAAAAAAAAAAAAAACAAATTTAATTCGATTGCCTCCATTTTAACGATTCATAATGTAAAACGTCCATTGTTTACTTATCTTTAAAAGAAGTTTTAAAAAATTGTAAAAGAGGACTTTTTCTAGCATATTCATTTCAATATATTTCATAATAAACCATAAAATTTGTATTTCTTATGAGACATGGTTTTTTATTTCAAAACTTATCATTACGATATCCTCTCTAATTGCTTGTGACAGTAAGAAGCTTGGCAGCTTGGGCTGATTTTTTATCAAAAAGCAAATTGGTACAAATTTGATTTATGACCTCATGGCTTATGCGGCTTTAATTTGTGACCAAAGCTCGTCTTAAGCAGTTCGATTTTTCACTATGAAAATTTCACTGATTTCATTCTTGTGCGCAAGTCAGAACAGAATGTCCCGTCGAGTCACAAATTCAAAATGTTATATTTTCTTCATCAAAATAGCTGGCTTTTATTTTAAAGGCTTTCATTGTAACTACATATTGCTTCAATCAAAAATCTTCATAAAATAGCAGTAAATTGGCTAAAATTCTTCCTTAAGTTAATAAATGAAAATGAGCGTTCCGTTTCATGTTCTATGAGTCGCACTTATTTAAACAACTATTTAAGACAGAACACATTTACTTTTTGAAATTTTCATATACTTCGTTAAAGAAATGTTCTTTAGATATTTTTCGAGAAGGTCCATTAAGGCACAATGGAATGCCTCATATATAAAAATTAATGTTTATAAGCATGTAGAAAATTTATATATATAGGGTTTCGGGTACGCCGTTTCTGCATCATTAGTTTTTTCGGTTTTTTTTTCCCTAAGGGTCCCCCCTAGTAAATCGGAACCAAAATTTAAAAATTTTTTTTTTTCGTGTTTTCTTCGCGTTTCATGACATTTGACAATATTTAAGTGGAACCCCAAGGATTTCTATGTACAAGAGAAAGTGTAGCAACGCACACCGGGAAATGCTTGTTATGAAATAAAACAAATTAAAAAAAAAATTGTTTTTTTTCTCTTATAGTTATTTTTCACTAAATTTTGGTCTCAAATAAATTTTTGGAGAAGTCAAACTTATATTTGAAAAACAGGCATTTATCTGATTACGCTCACTCTTCGCCCATTGTATGGAACATGGTACTCATTATCGGGCGTTACCTACAAAATTACAAAGTGGGCGTGGCACTAATTGGATAACGTCCAGTGGATTTTTGGCACCTACATACCTACCAAATTTCATTAAAATAGCTTCTATGGTTTGTGAAAATAAAAGTGAAATAAAAACTTTTTCGTTAGAAAATAAAAGTAAATTTTTATTTACTGTACACGTATCTTCAAAAAACTCGCCAAAATCTTCTAAAAATAAATATTTTTGAAGACTTTTTGACCTTTTTTGAAACTTTTTTAACTTTTCTTATGTACTTTTGTTCTTCAAAAGTAGGCAAAAAATTTTTACATATAAAATTTTCACTACTAAAATTTTTTTTACTTTAATTGAGCACCTATAAACAACAATGACCGGTATGATAAGATAATAAAACCCAAAATACGTTATCAACATTATTAATACTTTTACGTATGCCTTTATCTTTATTAGAATCAAAATTTATCTTAAATATTTAAAAGATGTAAACACTCTAAATAGAACTGTGCAAAACCTGTGTTAAACTTCAAACAAAATTGTACAGCATATAAGGTGGTACACATTAATATGTATAATTTTCAAATGATAGAGTAAAACTTAAAAACATTTTCGAGTAAAACTTTTCACATGGTCTATGTGTCTTATTTAGTGTAAAAAATTTATTTAATTATTTCTTTCAACAATTTTTATCCAAAACTTTTCCTTTGGCACAAGCTGAGAGCCATCAAGAGAGTTTATCACATCTTTTGCAGTTCTCGCTGTGGCACTGACTTTAAATCTCAATAGTATGTGATAAATTATTGATTTTGTTTCCATCAAAGCTAAACGATTACCTAAAAAAAACATAAAAGATATGCTCATTAGTCTACAATTATTCAACAAAACACTACAAAGAAATTCTTAAACTGCAACTAACCAATACAATTTCTAGGTCCTATACCAAATGGTACATACGTTTGTGGCTTTATTTTATCTTTATTCTCTTCCGAGAATCTCTCTGGATCGAACTTTGAGGGATTTTCAAAATTCTCAGGATCATGATGTAATCCTAATGTGGCTACCCAGATATTATCATCTTTTTTAAGTTTGGCTACCAAATTTCCATCCTCATCTGTTAAATCATAATCTTTAGCACAAGCGCGATCTAGAACTGGCAGTGGTGGCCATTTGCGCAATGATTCTGATAGCACCATATCCATGTATTTCATTTTTACCAAAGCATCATAGTTTAAAGCTGCACCGTTAAGTTTCTCTTGCATTTCCTGAATTTCCGAATAAAGTTTCTCCTGAACCTCTGGATTTTCCATTAATTCATGCAAAGTAAAACATAAACAAGTGGAAACTGTATCAAAGCCAGCGAAGAAAAATATCAGACATTGTGCGACTATATCTGAGTCAGGTAGTTCCGCTTGATTTCCTTTTGATTCCGATAAGGTCTTTTTGGCTTCCAATAGCAAGTGAATCATATCTGGACGCACAATACCATTTTTTTGACGATAACTTATGGCATTGAGTACAAGCTGACTAAAGTAATTAATGCTCTTGACATCAAAGATTCTGACTTCCAATATCTTTAAGTAGAGCATTATTTAAAACAAAAATATTCCTCGATTTATAAAAAACTGAAAACATTTACATACCTTTGCTAATTTCGGTACAAGCATGTGAAACAATGACTTAAGAAATGCCTTGCCACTAAATTTTGTAATTTTACCGCCAATTTTAAAAAAATCATTTTCCTTATCCTCAAATGAGTTGATTTTAATTCCAAAAGCAGATGATGCAATCACATCATTTGTAAAACGTGTAAAGAAATCTTTCAGTTCCAAATCATATCCTTGTCCACCCGTTGTTTTGACTTCGCTTTCCAAGTACTTGATGCCTTCAATACAACACTCGTTTATAAGCTCGTACATAAGGCGCATTTTGCTACCGGTAAATGTCGGTGTTAATGTATTTCGCATTGCTTTCCATTCATGATCCTTTAATACAACTAAGCTCCTGCTGAATGCACCGCCATCATCGGGAAAGAAATCTTTATGATTTATAAAGTTATCAAAGTCCTTGATGAAAACCTTTTTTATAAGTTCAGCATCGTTGATGACAATTATATGAGAACGAAAGCTATAAATACCATAGACCTTACTGTAAAGAAAAAAAACAATCATATTCAATTAGTAAAAATTTTATGTCTTTTTATTTGTTATAGGTAACGTCATACACACAGCATTTTACCCGTCGTTCATCATATGGTTTCCATATGTTGATTGATTTGGTTATTTGAATTCACTTACTTGTTCCTATTCTTTTCATGCATTTCCATGAGTGATTTATAAAAAGATTTCTTTCCAAAAAATACGCCTATATCCACATTTCCGACAAGCGGTAGCGGCTTCTCATGTGTTATATTCCGTTCCCTAAGTGTTCCATATGTCGCTGTTGACCATTTGTAAATCAAGAAGAGAACTATTGCGAATAGTACAATAAACTCTAGAAGTGCCATTGCGTATTGAATTTTTTGATTTTAATTAAATTTTTATAATATTTTACGCAGCGCGTAACCATGTGTTTCAACTGATAACTCTCAAATTAGAACTAAATCGAATTGATCGATGGTTTCTTCTTGAAGCTATATTCTTTTTGAATTTGCTCAAATTCTCAACTAAGAAAAAGCTTTTTCTTGATAAACTTTGTTTACCAATGTGAGTAATTTAGTTGAAGAACGTATCCCTCTATCTAATCAATTTATATAGCTAATTTTAATATTAAGATATGTAAAGCTCGTAGAGTTTTTCTTGCTCATGAAAATGTTTACAAACATTAAACATGCAATGTCGTTCCCTTTACAAGAATTGTTTAGAAAAACCCCAGTCTATTGAGGCAACCCTTTTAAAAGCTTTTAACATAAAATAATAAATAAATAAAACTTAGATCGCTTTACTCGGCATTTTTTCATATACCTCAATGAAATTTAAAGATATAAAAAACTCCTTTTTTCGAAATATTTCCGTTTGGAATTTTTTTTCTCTTTTCCGAATTTCCAAAAATTTTTTCATGTTATATAGGATTATGAAATAAACCTTATAGCTTCTGAAACCTGATAAATCTCTGCATATTCATAGAAAACATCGTTATAATTGGCCTAAAGAAACCGCAGTTATGAGCATTTTGCTGAACCCGTCTTTTTTCTAAGCTCGAAAACACAAAAATCCCAAAATTTTTATCATATAGACCACAGGTTAAGAAAAACCGGTTTCAGGCTAAATAAAAAAACAACTTGCCAAGTCAAATTTTGAGTAAGGTACCACGCTAAAAATGTTTCAGCACGATCGCTGATTGTCGACCTGAAAGTTGGTTAGTTCATTTGTATGTGAACATGTTCTTTGGACTGTTAAAGTTGTCACTTGGTATTAAATTACATTTATATGTGAAACAAAAACAAAAAATATACCTTCCCAGCTAAAAGTATTAAAATTAAACCGACACAATATAACGATACACCTTTGTGAATACCCCAAATGTAAACAATTTTTGAAAATTCATATGGTTTCGTATGTGACAACTCATTTGTGCAATATAAAGATTTTCACAATACATATCAGAATTGCCAAATTTGATAGCACATAACAATTTTTATATGACTTCTTGCATAATTTGAAGAGGTTTTTATCAGCAATCAGTCATATTTTGTCGTGATAATATTATATTGATATTTTTTTTTTTAAATATGGATTTTTAATTGAAAATAAGTGTAAAAAGCCTTTTATCGTAAAAATAAATTTTTGTTAATTTGAATTAGAACTCACATACATAAAAAAAACCATTATGTAATTCAAAAATTGTCAACTTCAGCAAAATAGAAAAAGATGATGTTACATGTAAATCACTTTATAATAGATTTTCTTCTCCAACATCAACCGATAAACCTAATCCGAAATACATACAACATAGCTTCAATATTAAATTAAAAAGACCGATGTTAATATATTCGTATTTTGCGATAGCAAAGTCTATACGAAAGAAATAATGATCATTGCTAAAATATTTTATGGTAGCTTATTACTTTTCTTAACCCTTTCAGAACCGTAAGCAACTGGGAGCTTATGCAACCATTTTAGTTATTTAGAATGGTCTATTTTTAAATAAAAACTAAAAAAAATTGTAGTTTTTCTGGAATTTTCAGGGACATATGTGTCCTTACGGTCGTTAGAGAGACTTTTTTCCCATATATTTTTATATGGGGAAAAGATGCCCATATTTCAAAGGGTGATAATTTGGAAAGAAAGGGTCCAATTGAACAATTTGAAACAAATGGTTTGACAGGTAAGATTAGGGCTATTCCATGCCATTAAAATAATTAAATTACACCACCTGGAACTATACCGTAAGATTGAAAACAACGCTTTCTCAGCTTCAAGCATGGATATCTCGAAATCCTGCAGTGTATGAACAATTCTGGCCCCGGATTCGAATTCATTAAATTTTTTTATTTTTAGTGCCTGTGAAATTGGTACAATGTAGTACAAAAGTGAGTGAAAAAGTTACCCTTCACGACCATAGGAACATCTGTGTCCCTTTTTGATTATTACGATTTATCAACATAAATAATGGTTTGATAAATGTATAGAACAATAATTTATTTATTTAGCAACAATTAATTCACACTTTAATAAGATGAAAAAAACTTATGCCTATAAATTCGTTTGTTAAAAAATATGAATTCCACACCTAACAAACTGCCAATTACATAAATATTCTTAATTTTTGCCTTGGGAAGCATATGTCCCTATGGTCGTCAAGGGGTTAAAAAACAAAAAATAAAGCATCTTTCTTGTTCCTGGGCATCTATCCTATTAAAGCGAAACTTCACAAGAAACTTAACTTTACAAAGAGTATATGTTTTGTGCCCTCCTTACCTAAATAAAATGTCTATGAATTAATGGAAATCAAGTATGGTAATTTATTCTCAGTGTCGTGGTTTTACTTACTTTTGACAGTTATCACTTATCGGAAATGTGGAAATCTCTTGTAGATCAGATTATGTTTGGCATTACATACCAAATCCAGAAACTTGGATATATGTATTGAAAATATATTAAAAACTCTAAGGAATTTGAAACTTGCAGCCATCTAGAGATTGTCGAAATCCTGCAAAATGTTCATTGCGAGACGCTACACGGATCTACAGAGATCAGCAATTAACACCCAAATTAATTCTTCAATATCATACATATGCTGAAATGACTAACGAATACATTTAAATCATTCCAACAATATCACAGTTGAAACAACTAAGCAAATTAAATCAATCATTTCAATGTTCAAAAGTACCGACACAGCAAGTATTTTTATCCAAAGCTTAAAGTACATAAGCATCTAAATGTTAAAAAAAGAGTTAAAGTTCATAACAATAACAAGCCAAAAATAGCACTTTAATTACTACATTGAATACCAACATCCAAAAACACTTAACAAAACATAACTCTTCTAACACAATATAATTTATTAAGAAAATAATGAACTCCACAACAAAATGCAATTTCACAATTTTAAGCAGTGACAAATAATTAAGTTCAGTAGATCGATAACGTCATTTCCTTGATCCACTTATCGACAACATTCACAAAATCTTGGTGGAGAGATATTGAAAGGCTCGGTCACAAAAAACACAGTACTTACTCCTGTGGCGGTACGCGATACTTTGATGCCATGTAAGGCATGAATCATGTATTTACAATAATTATTAAGTTTTGTGCGAAACTGCTACAAGTTATGATATAAACGAAGTAAAAGGAAGAACTTATATGAGCCGTTTATTTTGAAAATGACCTAAGTCCATTTCGGAGCAATAGTAATGTCATTCACATTATGGGCCGTAATGATAAATTTTTTCCCCGATACGATTTTTTAAATATGACGCCATCAATTTCACACAATGTGGTAATCTTTTTGTGAAGACAGAATTCAATTTTATTCATTCTGAACAAAATGCCAGCTAATTCATATTATGACATTACTTTTGCCGAAATGTACTTTCAAATAATTTCAAAAAAACAAAAAACATTTTTGGATATTCCACGATTACTCTCAAAAATTTTAAAGATGCGTTTTATCGAAAACGTAGTTTTAGAGTTTCACAATGGAGTGAAATTTTGAAAATAAGATTTTTCTTGGAATTCCAAATGGTTGATTTTAAGTTCGAGATAATCACCCTTACCATCTAATTCGATTTGGATTGGAATTAATTTGGATCATGACTTAAGCTATCATTTATTTTGATTTGAGTAATCGAAATCGAAAATATGTTAGTGCGATGGTACATGTAGTGCCATTTTCGATTTCGATTACGGAAATCTAAATATATGATAGTAAATGTCTTAATTCGCACAAGTTCCAATTGAAATCAAATTAGATGATAAGAGTGATTACACTGTTCGACACAAAAAAAAGAAAACACATGAGAAAATCCAAAAAATTCTTCAAGTAAACGTTAAAAAAATACCCGTTTCTCGTGGTTTTTTCCCAGCACGTCACGTTTTTTTTTAATCGATTTTTGAATTTTTTTTTTTCCACTGTACATGAAAAAACAAAAATACCGCATTCTTGTGTTAAATCAATGAATTAAACTATATGATCGTTACATTCACATGTGGGTCATTTTTGCCCTTTCCTTAAAAAGGTGCAAAAAAGACACCTAAAACAGGGGAATATTGAGTCAGTATGTACTACAGAAATATTTGCTATACAATTTCACTAGTAGTTGCTGAACACTAAAAAAGCAAAATTTAATCCCAAAAGCAAAAAAATCGTTAAAATCAGAAAGCATTTCTAACAATCAATATTTTCCAAATTTCACTCCACTCTAAAACTCTAAAAATACATTTTGGACAAAACTCGTTCTCACAAGGTCATAACGAAATCATACAAGAATCATTTTCCTAGAATACATTAACCTATTATATCCTGTTTTAGGGGTCTTTTTGACCCCTTTTTCTAAAACTGAGCCACAATGGGTTACAAAATTTTGCAAAAATATCCTACAAAAAATTTCACTTCGAAATACCAAAGACGAAAAATTCTTAAAACTTAAGGTAAGCGCGTCAGGGATGTAGTTAATATGCAATCTGAAAAGTCCTAATTGATTTTAAAAATTTTTTTGGTTTCGGGCTCAAATTTCGACCTTAACATGTTTAAAAACTAGTAGTGAAATTTTATAGCGAATATTTCTGTAGTACATACTGACTCAATATTTCCCTGTTTTGGGTGTCATTTTTGTACCTTTTTAAGAATAGGGCAAAACTGACCCACATGTGGGGGTTAAACAGGGTTAAAATTTTATGCAAAAATATTTCCCGCATTATCCTCCATAAGTTCGCTCAACACTTGATACACCTCAGATGTAAGAATTATATAGTTAAATTCATCGATTTAACACAAGAATGCGGTTTTTTTTTTTGTTTTTTTCATGTACAGTGGATAAAAAAACTTCAAAAATCGATTAAAAAAAAACGTGACGTGATGGAGAAAAGCCACGAGAAACGGGTATTTTTTTTTAACGTCTACTTTAAGAATTTTTTGGATTTTCTAATGTGTTTTTAACCCTTTAACTGTTTAATTATTTTCCATCGAAGACGAGTATACTCGACATAAACAGAGTAAAATGTTGCGTGTTGGTTTTTTAAAAAATATATATTTTTATTCGATGTTAACAAACAAAATTTATTTCATTGTTAAAAAAATATCACATAAAATCGTTTTGTTACGGTACTTCCCCAGATTTTGTTATTTCAGCTATTGTGAATTAAAATAAATAAGGTTGCCAGACTAACGAAAATTCTAGAATGTACATTTTTTATGAGATCTTTATTTGCCCTTTTTCAGGAAAAAAAAAATTACAGTTGATTCGTTTAATAATAATACGAATGCGATTTTTTTATCTTCACGACGAGTATACTCGACATAAACAGTTAAAGGGTTAAAAAAGTTCGAAATTGTCGAACAGTGTTAGATGATAAAAATGATAACATTTTTTTATGTACCTTGATTCAAGACGAAAAATTTGATATATTGCGTGACTCATCCTGACCACGTTTACGATCATAATAAAATAAAAACCGTATTATGCTGAAATTTTACACAAAATGGCGATGAGCGACCTCAAAATGAACTACAAAAAATTTGAAGAAATTCTCAGCTTTTATTTTAATCAGTTAATAAATAATGAGAAAATCAAAGCTTGTAGTGAAGGTAATCTTATAACAATGACTGCATTCTTATTGCTTATCTCAAACTAACGAAAATATCTATCCGAAAAAATGTCTAAGACTGTTTTCCGAAGTCCATAAAACAAACTTTTCACTGTAGAGCAATGAGTCAAAAATAAAAGATTTAGGCTAAATTACTTACTTCCAATAATAACTGCCTTCTATCCTCCAAACACTAAGATATGCAAAGCAAGATTGAAAACCTTGTCTTAAAATTTCAAAAGGCTGGCATAGAAATCAACGCATCCAAGACTAAAAGCATGAAGCTGAACGCAAACAGAAATGACATCACTTTTAGAGATGAAATTGAAAAAATCACAGCATTCTCTCCATTACACAGTGGACTGTATTAAAATTGGCGTAATATACCCTAAATTTGAAGTCCAATAAGGTGCTGAAAATGTAGCATTGGTCATCTTCCGTTATTTCCACCAAAACGAAAAGGCGTATTTTCGGTTCGAATGTGAAATCGGATTTGTTATATGGAAGCGAAACGTGTGTTATTACTGAACAACTTATGAACAAGCTGCAACAAATTCTTAATGCGTATACTAAAGGTTTGGTGGCTTCGCACTATCTCAAACGCTGAACTACACCTAAAATGCAACCAGAAGCCTATAGCAAACGAGATCTAGCTACGCAAATGGGAAGTGATAGGTCATACTCTCCGGAAACTACCCAGCGAAACATGCCGCCAGGCTCTTTATTGAAATCAACAAGGCAGTAGTGAACGTAGTAGACTAAGAACTAAGAATCAGGAAAGTCGTGGTAAAAGATAAAGGGTTGTGACAAATGTAGACGTATCATTTCGGCCCTATGCTACTCCTAGGAGTTACAGGAGAATACTTACATAAACGATGTAATTCTAATTCGGCCATAGAAATCATTGTGTGGCACCATTCAAAAGCTCACTTTGAAGAAAACGATTAGTACTACTTACATTCTAACCTCATATTCAGGTTCTACGCTGAAAGTTTTTTTTGAAAATGACCCTCCGTTGGCTAGAAAATTTTACAACCCCACTATTTTTTATACACTGTGGTAAAAAGTTATGAATTCAACTTAAAAAATATAATGCTGTGTATAAAATTTAAGTACATGACAACAAAGTACTTAGTAACAGCTATGATAACATAATCAATATTCAGAAAAAGATACCAATTTTATTTATAATTTTACGTACGCTTTTTTATTAACAACAAGAAAACTTTAAAATTAAAATGGCCATTAATTCAATTTCTTTTTGCAATTTTAATCCAGAACCTTTCCTTTGGCACAAGGTTGAAGCCATCAAGAGAGTTTATCAAATCTTTTGTTGTTCTCGCTGTCGCAGTGATTTTAAACCTCAATAATATGTGATAAATGATTGATTTTGTTTCCATTAAAGCTAAACGATTTCCTGAAAATAAAGCAAAAATAAACTCATTATTTTACAAAACAACATTAAACATCAAATTGCGACTAACCAATACAATTTCTAGGTCCTAAGCCAAATGGTACATATGTTTGCGGCTTTATTTTATCTTTATTCTCTTCCGAAAACCTCTCTGGATCGAACTTTGAAGGATTTTCAAAATGCTCAGGATCATGATGTAATCCTATTGAGGATATCCATACATTATCATCTTTTTTAAGTTTAATCACCAAATTTCCATCTTCATCTGTTAAATCATAATCTCTAGAACAGCCACGTTCAAGATTTGGAAGTGGAGGCCATTTGCGCAATGATTCTGATAGCACCATATCCATGTATTTCATTTTTATCAAAGCGTCGTAGTTTAAGGGCGCACCATTAAGTTTCTCTTGCATATCCAGAATTTCTGCATAAAGTTTCTCCTGAACTTCAGGATTCTCCATTATCTCATGCAAAGTAAAGCACAAACAGCTTGAAACCGTCTCAAAACCAGCGAAGAAGAAAATCAAACATTGTGCGACTAAGTCTGAGTCAGGTAATTCCCCTGGATTTGTTTTTGATTCTGATAAAGTTCTCTTGGCTTCCAATAGCAAGTGGATCATATCTGGACGCACAATATTATTTTTTTGACGATAATTTATAGCATTGAGTACCAGCTGACTAAAGTAATTGACGCTCTTGACATCAAAGATTCTAATTTCCAATAACTTGAAGTAGAAGATTATTTACAAAAGCAGTAATAATTGTTATATTACGATTTCGAGAAAGCTAAAATTTACCTTTGCTAATTTCGGCAGTAGCCCATAAAACAATGCCATCCAAAATTGCTTACCCGTAAACTTTGTAATTTTACCCCCAATTTTGAAAAAATCGTTTTCTTTATCTTCAAATGAGTTAATTTTTATTCCAAAGGCGGTTGATGCAATCACATCATTTGTAAAACGTGTGAAGAAATCTTTCAGTTCCAGATCATATCCCTGCCCATGAGTAGTTATGCTTTCAGCTTCTAAATATTTGATGCCTTCAATACAACACTCGTTTATAAGCCCGTACATTAAGCGCATTTTGCTACCAGTAAATGTAGGTGTTAATATATTTCGCATAGATTTCCATTCATGATCCTTTAGCAAAACTAAGTTCCGGCTAAGTGCACCGCCATCGTCAGGGAAAAATTCTTTATGATTTATAAAATTATCAAAGTCCTTAATGCCAACCTTTTTTATGAGCTCAACATCGTTGATAACGATTATTGGGGAACGGAAGCTATATAAACCATAGATTTTGCTGTGAAAAAATAAAAAATTTAAATATTTCAAAATAATCGGAGATTCTGAGCTTGTTTTTCCATTATGTGTTGTATTATCTACTTACTTATTCCTGTTCCGTTCATGCAATTCCATGAGTGATTTATAAAAAGATTTCTTTCCAATAAATATACTAAGGTCCATATTTCCAAAAAGCGGAAACGGCTTCTCATGTGGTATATTCCGTTCTCTTAGTGTGCCGTATGTCATCGTTGACCATTTATAAATCAAGACCAGCACAATAACGAATAGAATAATAAATTCAAGGAGTGCCATTTCGTATACAAGAATTTTGATTTTAATAAACAATTTTTGATTATTTTACTCAGTGTGTAACCATATGTTTTAACTGGCAACTCTCAATTAGAACTAAATCAAATTGAAAAGCAATGTTTCTACTTGAAGCTTTATTCTCTATTAATTTATTCATATTATCACTAAAGAAAAAGCTTTATATACTTAAACTTTTTTAAAACATTTACACACTTGTTGTATTCATTTGGTGTTGTGTATTTGTTATTAATATTTTGTACATTTGTAGAACATAAGTATGTATGCATATCGCAATCAAATCACTGCTTACTTATTTATAATATTTAGCCATGCGATATTCCATACTATTAGAAAGCATTCCTTGATTGCCGAATTTTAAGTAAGATACTCGCCCCTAGAAAATATAGGCATGTAATCTTGTCCTCTTATGCAAATAGTTACAACGTAATGAAACTGTGTTCTTACATTAAGATTTAAATTTTTCTAATCTCGATATTTGGATTGTGATATTGTGAAACACTTAAATAATAAGAGTGTACAACTGCCAAAAACCCAAAGTGAATTGTAAAGTGTAAGGAATGAGATTGAAAAATCTTAACACACGTTTTACCTAATAATTTTTTTTTTTTGGGTGTAAAATTTAAAAATTTTTTTGACCTAGTTATCTTTGAAAAATATGTCAGTTATTATTTTTAATGACAAACATGCTGATTTGTTGTGAGTTTGATCAAAATGAGTGAAGAAAAAGAAGTACGTCTTAAAATTATAAAAAAATTTTCAAAAAAATCCAAATTGGTGCTACAAAAAATTGGCCAAAGAATTGAAGGTCTGCCGACAAACTGTTTCCAATGTTATTAAACAGTTTTAGGAGAATTTGACCATCGATAGGAAACCTGGTTCGGGAAGAAAACAAGAACCACATGATATTGGCAAAGCCAAGAAAATTTAAAGCGTATTGAAAAGATCTCCAAACACATCTGCTAAAAAGCTGCCCAGATAGCCCAGTACTTTGATTATTTGGTGCGAAAAGTTAAGGCCAATGTAGGTTTAGAAGGTTACAAAGTCCAAAATGTTCCCGACAGGAATGCTGCAAAAAATGTTGACGCCAAAAGTATGGCTCGGAAATTAAAATCGAATTTCATACAAAAATATTCATGTTGTATAATGGACGACGAAACGTATGTACTGGCAGATTTTACGCAGCTTTCGGGTCAGAATTTTTATGTTGCTGATGCTCGAGGAGGTGTCGAAGAACAATTTAGAATCCAAAAGCAGAAAAAATTTCCTAAAAAAATCCTGGTATGGCAAGCTATATGCAGTTGCGGCAAAAGAACCAAGTCATTTGTTACAGTGGTCTCTATAAATACCGAAATAGACATCAAAAAATGTTTGAAAAAAAGAGTTCTTCCTTTCATAAGAGAGCACAATGTGTCCACATATTTTTGGCCCGATTTGGCATCATGTCAATACGGCAAGAAAGCTCTGGAGTGTACCAAAGTAATAACATTGTTTTTGTACCAAGATAGGCCAATCCTCCAAATTGTCCGGAGCTAAGAACAGTGGAGAGATATTGGGCTCTTGTAAAAAAAAAAACGTAAAGAGCACAAAAAAGGTGTCCCAAAATATCGAAGATTTTAGAAGAAGATGGGCAAACTTTTCCAAATAGGTGTCTGAAACAACAATCAAATCTCTGATGGTAGGCTTACCAAAAAAGGTCCACGAGTTCATAAATAGTGGTTAGAACTATAAAAGCTATATTTTTCTGTAATTTATAAAATATTATCAATTAAATAAAAGAAAATCAAAACTCTAAGCTCAACCGTTTTAGAATAATTGAATTTTATATATGTTAAGATTTTTTCGATCTCACTCCTTATTTCGATTTCTTTAACACGAATATTCTATCCGTTTTAATGCGACAGGTCGGTTTTTCCGTAAACACTGCTCTGAAGTTATGAGTCTATTGGTTATGTCCTTAAAAACACAGGAATAAGGAATTTAGAGGCTTACTGGTTTTTATTACAGAAATCAGTCATTGGAAATCGGAGAGGCAGCGGAAAATGCACGTTTTACAGTTTTTTCAATATATCTAGCGAAAGAAGAAAAATTTCGATATACTTCACAACAAACTTTTTGTAGAGAAAGAAATTTTCTGTCGAAATATCGCATTTAGAAAATTTTAAAAACAAAATTGCTTATGTGAAAATGTTGAAACCAAGAAAAAAAAAAATTCGAATTCTTGTGTTTTCTCACTCTTTTGCCTATAACTTTTTGTGGGTGAAAGATAGGTAAAGACAGATTCCAATATAAGAAAAGTAGATAAAATTTCCTTAAAAAAGCCTTATTGAGAAGTTTTTTGGGTAAAAAATTGTTTGAAATATGGCCACTGAACATGGACATTTTTTTTTTTTTTTTTTTTGGGGGTCGGTAAAATGGTTTTTACTCAAAATCAAGGCGTTTTACGAATATATGATGCAAAAATTGCTTAAAATCGTCCAATTTTTAAAAATTTTATGATGTCCCAAAAAATTCTAAAAAAGTTCACACGTATTTTTTCGACGATTTAAAGCAATTTTTGCCTTATACACTTTTTTCGCAAGATGCTTTGGTTTTGAGTTAAAAGCTTTTTTACGACAGTGTAAGAAAAATTTCATGGTCGAGTGGTCATATTTCGGTAAATTTTTAACCTAAAAAATTTTTCAATGAAGCATTTGAAAGAAAATTTTATCTTTTGACCTAAGTATCTCTAATCCAAAAAAAGTTATAGACAAAACAGTAAAAAAATCAAGAATTCGAAATTTTATTTTTCAATATTTTTAGCCAAAGCAATCTTTTTTAAATTTTTTAAATAAGCTACTTCGGGGACCAAAATTTATAGCTTTCGCTATACAAAAATATTACACAAATTTAAAGGAGATACCTTTGCTGAGACTCCGCTACACTGCTGCGGCTCTGGGACACTTCTAGCACGTTGGGCGTGCACGGTGATGGAGACGGACACCAAGTCGGTGCTTCTGGCGATGACCAGGAGTCAATGATGCTGACCAGGAGTCGTTGTTCGTGACCATGAGTCACTGTTCCGTGCGCAGATGAGACGTCAAAGTATAGCAATGAGCTGTATGTAACTTAGACCGCAGCAAGCAAAGAATTACAAAAAAGGCAAACTCAAAATCTATTTATTTTAATTTCAATTTACTTTTATTGAATAAAAAACTTTATAAAAGTTGAAATTTAAAGTTAAAATATTAATTAAAAAGTGCAGCTGTTGTTTGCGCTGTGGGTATAATCGAACGAGTCATCATATTTTCAACTTGCACTTTGGACTTTCTAAAGTGTCAAGTTGAGAATTTGGATTTAGCCATTGTCAGCCGTTTATTACGCATCAGAGTAAGCGAGACGGCAACACTCGTTAGGGTTAGAAAAAATATATATATATACTTATACAAAGCTTTAACAGCAGCCTGTAACGAGTAGTTTCAGATTGTGCGGGTGGACAGTGTTGCCGTTCAACAAAGAATCACATTGCAATTTGGGAGTTAAAGGTTACGCGTTTCCCCGCGTAAACAAATGGGAAATTCAATTCTCTACAAAAAGTTTCCTATGACGTATATCGAAATTTTGCTTCTTTCGCTACTGAAAATTATGTATTTCCCGTCCGTCTCCGATTTTCACCGTATAATTTAATAGCACACCGCGGTTTTTTCTTAAATGACACTTGATCGATTTCTGTAATAAAAACCGGCAAAAGAAAACCTGTGATATAAAAAGTAAGCTTTGAACAAACATTAAATACCCTACACTGAAGTATTTTAAAAATTTTGCTTATATGGAAGGTGCCTCGCCCTCTTGTCTAAATTCACCCAGTTTTTGCTAAGAGCTTGTATTTATTGTTCTTAGTAATTGAGTGAAATTTAGTTGGATTATCTCAAAAAACTCCTTCAGTATGGCATTTTGAAACATTTGTTTACATGGGAAATGCCGCGCCCTCTTGTGCGAATTCGCCTAGTTTTTGCCCAGAGCTTGCGCTAACCATGTGCATTGTGGCTGCATTTCCGTGAGAAATACTCCTAAAGTTGCATTTTAAATATATTTTTTAGATGCACGGTAGGCGTGTCCCTTGATCGATTTCGCTCATTTTCAATCCCACGAGCTAACTTTTACGGCGAATTTATTGTACCCAATTTAATCAAATTATCTTACTTAGTTTTCCGGTAAAAAATATTTCCACAGACAGACAGCCAACCAGCCAGACAGACGGACATGGCTATATCGACTCAGGAGCTGATGCTGATCAAGAATATATATACTTTTCTATAACTGCCACGCCTTCTTCTTTGCGTTACAAACGGAAGGACAAAGTGAATATACCCTGGGTGTAGGGTATAAAAAGTGCTCCGATTTGAAGTGCTAAGTGTTTCTGTGATAAAAAAAATTTGTTTCACCATTTGGCCCAAAGGCTAGAAAGGTTAAGAATTTATTTAATGCCAAAAAATTCATATTTAACGCATTTTCTAAAATATTTAAGCGTTTCTTAGGTTCATAAAGTGAGCCATACAGGTGAGGCGACTTTCGATGTATTTGGGTTGGGAATTTCGAGATATTTTCGAGCTTTTCAACAGTAATTTCAAGCTGTCTGGGAAATTTTCCAATTTCCGGAAAACCGGAAAACTGTTTTGAATGGCTTCATTTATTTTTTCAGCGAGACGAATCCGCGGGAAGAGTAAGGGATGTAATTTTTTAACGCAGAAATTTCGATTATTTTCCGGGGAAGTTTAAGGTTTTCCGGAAAACACTTCATTCAAGGTCAGCTCGAAACTAGCTCGAAATTTCTGCGTTAAAAAATTACATCGCTTACCTTTCCCGCGGTTTCATCTGGCTGAAAAAATAAGTTAGCCATAAAAGTTGTTTTTTGGGATTTTACGGGAAAATTAAGAGTTCTTGGGAAAATTCTTTTCGCTCAAAACTAGCTCCAAACAAGCTCGAAATTCATGCTTTTAAAGACTCCGTCGCTAACTCTTCCCGCGGATTCGCCTGGCCGAAAAAATAAACTCAGCTATAGAAATGGAAATTTTCCCAGACAGCTCGAAATTACTGTTGAAAAGCTCGAAAATAGTTCGAAATTCCTAACCCAAAAACATCGAAATTCGCCACACCTGTATAGCTCACTTTATGGACTTACATTTCTCGTCTTTGGTGCCCCATCTGGAATTTTTCGTAAAACGTCTTTATAGAGTTAGTATATATATATATATGAGATAAAAAAATGCATTTCGATATCACGTGTTTTTTACGTTTTTCGATGTATCGGCCATATTTTAAGTGATCAAGCTTTCTGATTGTTATGCTGTTATTTTCCCGGTATGGAAATGTTTTTAATAATAAATTTGACTTTGAGATGTAAGCAATACCTATATTATTGTTTATTGCAAAGCTCAGAAATAAATCGAAATAAATGTCAAATATTAAAACAATTTTGATATATTTTTATGTGTATCATATTAAGTACATTTTTTCAGGCATATTTTGCATATTTTTGTGTTTTCGTTCATATTTAAGATGTTTTCTGCCATTTTTAATACATCAAATTAAAAAACTAAGTATCACTGCTATCCTTTTTCTCGTCTTTTTTATACGGTTTCTGTTAGATCAAACGAAATTTGTAATAATTTGATATTTATGACATTCACTTAATTATTTCTTTCAACAATTTTTATCCAAAACTTTTCCTTTGGCACTAGGTTGAAGCCGTCAAGAGAATTTATCGCATCTTTTGCTGTTCTCGCTGTGGCAGTGACTTTAAATTTTAATAGTATGTGATAAATGATTGATTTTGTTTCCATCAAAGCTAAACGATTTCCTGAAAATAACGCAAAAATAAGATCATTAGTCCGCAAAAAACATTAAACATCAAATTGCGACTAACCAATACAATTTCTAGGTCCAATACCAAATGGCATGTATGTTTGTGGCTTAATTTTATCTTTATTCTCTTCCGAAAACCTCTCTGGATCGAACTTTGCGGGATTTTCAAAATTCTCAGGATCATGATGCAATCCTACCGTGAGTATCCACACATTATCATCTTTTCTAAGCTTAAGCACCAAATTTCCATCCTCATCTGTTAAATCATAATCTTTAGAACAACCACGTTCTAGATTTGGAATTGGTGGCCATTTGCGCAATGATTCTGATAACACCATATCCATGTATTTCATTTTCATCAAAGCGTCATAGTTCAAAGGTGCACCATTGAGTTTCTCTTGCACATCCAGAATTTCTGCGTATAGTTTCTCCTGAACCTCTTGATTCTCCATTAATTCATGCAAAGTAAAACATAAACAATTGGAAACTGTATCAAAACCAGCGAAGAAAAAGATCAGACATTGTGCGACTATGTCTAAGTCAGGTAATTCAGCTTTTGATTCCGCTAAGTTCCTTTTGGCTTCCAATAACAAGTGAATCATATCGGGACGCACAATATTATTTTTTTGACGATAATTTATGGCATTGAGTACCAGCTGACTAAAATAGTTTACACTCTTGACATCAAAGATTCTTACTTGCAATGCCTATAAGAATAAAGTAATGAAAAATAATATTGCGAAAGTGAAAATAGTTACCTTTGCTAGTTTTGGCATTAGCCCATGAAACACAAACATCCAAAATTGTCTACCAGCCAACTTTGTAATTGTACCGCCAATTTTGAAAAAATCATTTTCTTTATCTTCAAATGAGTTGATTTTAATTCCAAAGGCAGATGATGCAATCACATCATTTGTAAAACGTGTAAAGAAATCTTTCATTTCGAGATCATATCCCTGTCCACCCATTGCCTTGGCTTCGCTCTCCAAATATTTGATGCCTTCAATACAACACTCGTTTATAAGGCCGTACATTAGGCGCATTTTGCTACCGGTAAATGTAGGCGTTAATGTATTTCGCATTGTTTTCCATTCATGGTCCTTTAATACAACTAAGCTCCTGCTGAATGCACCGCCATCATCGGGGAAAAAATCTTTGTGATTTATAAAGTTATCAAAGTCCTTGATAGCAATCTTTTTTATGAGCTCAGAATCATTGATAACGAATATTGGAGAACGGAACATATACATTCCATAGACCTTGCTATGAAAAAAGAAAACAAGTCAAATATTTGAAAAAATTCTAAGATACTGAGTATGATAAGGTCTGTCTCTGTAATAAAATATGCTTACTTATTCTTATTTCTTGCATGCAGTTCCATGAATGATTTAAAAAGGGACGTCTTTCCAAGGAATATACTAATTTTTAAACTTCCAATAAGAGGCAGAGGCTTATCATGTGGTATATTCAGTTCTCGAAGTATACCAAATTTCGCAGTTAACCATTTATAAATTAGGAACAGAACAATTGCGAACAGAATAATAAATTCGAGGAGTGCCATATTGTATAATTCAACTATAAGATTTTAATTAAATTCTTAAAATATTTTTTCTCGGAGCGTAGCCATGTGCTGTATCTAGTAACTCTCAACTAAAACTGAATTGAATTTAACAACAATGTTTATAAAGCTTTATTCTTTATAAATTTGTTCATATTCTCACTTAATAAAGCTTTTTTTAAATAAACTTTAATTACTTATTTGAAACACGTTGAAACCGTTAGTGTATACATAAGCAAAATTGTATCGACCTCGGCTACCCCCCTATGTGAAAGTTCATTAAATTCTATGAATATTTGCCCAAGGAACTGTACCTCTGCGTTCAACTTTAGTTCGGCGCATTTTTGATTAAAAATTTTACCTTTCATTAACATTTTTTTTATTTTCATACTAAATTTTAAAAATTTTTATAAAGACAAAAGTAATGTCGTTATATGATTTGGCTGGCATTCTGTCAGTAATAATTTAAATTGGGTTCTGTTTACACAAACAGTTTACTTGATGGTGTGGAATTGATGCTATATATTTAGAAAAGTGATATGGGTCAAATAGCCGATTATTATGACCGACTTTCAAAATAAACGATTAATATTTTTGGATGAATTTTTTCAAACAAAACTTCAACCTAGGCTGAAAGTTCATTCAATTCTATGAACATTTGCCCAAGAAACCATACCTCTACGTTCAACTTTAGTTCGGCACATTTTTGATTGAAAAGTTTACCTTGGGTTTAATATTTATTTTTATGCTTAATTTTCAAAATTCTTATAGAGACAAAAGTAATATCATAATATTGTGACGAAAAATAAGAACACATGAAAATAAACTTCACGAAATTACTTGACATTTTGAGACGTCAATAAAACCATATTTATATTAAACGCAAGGTAAAATTTTCGAACAAAAATGCGCCGAACTAAAGTTGAACGCAGAGGTATAGTTCCTTGGGCAAATATTCATAGAATTGAATGAACTTTCACATAGGGGGGTAGCCGAGATCAGTTTTCAAATCGGCCCACCCTAGTATATTTATATCTAAGTGTTTTGTATTTGTTACTTAGATTTTGTAAATTTGTGGAGTGTATGCATATCACAACATAAGTAGTTAATTATAATATTTAGACATACTGTCAGCGTCAAAAGAAGTTGTACACGTTGTTCCTCTATGTTTGCAGTTAAATTATACTCTTTTGCAATTCCCTTTTGTTTTACATTTTTTGTTTTTTTAATAATATATTTTCTCCTCTCTTAATGTACATAATAAAAACAACAACAATATTACAATAACAAAAATTCATAGAACAAAAACAAAAACATCTTCATATTAATAGCGTCAAAAGAAATTGTACAACACGTGCACCAAATATTTGAAAGAATTTTAACGGTAAAAAATTCCCGTTATTTTTAGTGATTTGACTTTTTATCATGTTGTAGGCAATATTAACTAATTATAATAATTATTAATTGACTTGACGTCGTGAGGATCAGTTCAAATCTGAAGATTTTTGAGTAACGAAATTTATTTTCAAAATGGGTAAACAAACCTCCCTGGATGTTCGCGAACTTGTGCTAAAATATTATAAAAAAGGAAAAACATTGCGTGAAATTGGTTTGATGATTGATAGAAGCCATAATACTGTAAAACTTATAATTGATAATTACAAAAAGTTCGAAAATTTACAAAATCGTCCCAAATCTGGAAGACCCCGTAAACTAAATGCGACTCAAATACGATCCATTGTGCGACGAGTGAAGCAAAATCCAACTGAAAGTGCTGTTAAAATATCCGAGAACATTTCAAAACGCTCAGGTGTTAACGTTAGCTCCAGTACTATACGTAGAGCACTACATGCAAATGGACTACGTGGACGAGTTCCAAGAAGCAAACCTTTCATATCAAAAATCAATCAACAGCGACGTCTGAATTTTGCTAAAAAGTATCAAAATAAACCAAATTCATTCTGGAATAATGTAGTCTTTACTGACGAGAGCAAATTTGAAATTTTTGGTAAGAAAACACCAACTAAAATTTGGAGATGCAAAAATTCAGCATTTGCCCAACAAAATGTAATATCTACCGTCAAGCATGGTGGTGGTTCGGTCATGGTATGGGGGTGTATGGCAGCCAGTGGTGAAGGTAACTTGGTTTTCATAGAGAGCACTATGAATAAAACAGATTACCTCACCATTTTGAAAGATAATTTGCAACCTAGTGTCGACAAATTGGGCTTGGATCAAACTTGGGTCTTTCAACAAGACAATGATCCTAAGCACACTGCTAAAATAGTAAAGGAATGGCTGCTATATCATACCCCAAAACAGCTGGATCATCCCGCCCAGTCACCCGACCTTAACGCTATCGAGCATTTGTGGGAGCATCTGGACCGTCAGATTAGAAAAAGAACGATTACCAGTAAAGACTCTCTAAAATCAGTGATAATGGAGGAATGGCAAAAAATCTCATCCGATGTAACCCGAAACCTAGTGGAATCGATGCCCAGAAGATTGCAAGCTGTAATCAACGCAAATGGAAAGCAAACAAAATACTAACCTTTTTAAAATTCTTTGAAATAATTTTTTTCTACTTACTGTACAATTTCTTTTGACGCTGTGAATTTGAAGTATTTTAAGTTGTTGTTCTATAATTTTTTTTATTGTTAAATTTTTGTTTTTTTTTTTTTTTATAAAATGAAAGAATATACAATATATTTTTCAAAAAACATAATATGTTGAATAAAATGATAAAGCAAACTAGTAAAATAAAGACAAAAACATAACATATTAACGTGTACAATTTCTTTTGACGCTGACAGTATGTGTTAAGACCTTTACTTTTATCGTTATCAATGGTCACTTGCGATTATACTTATCTTCCTTTAAAAATACACGCAAGAAAACCGTAATTGGTTGTTAGAGCTGGACTTGTGAGTAGAGATATTGCATGTTAAGCAGGGTCGCCAAAATAAATTCAAAATCTCCACATCCTAATATGTTCTTTGGCTTATTGTTAGACTTCCCACAAAATATTTTGGCTCTGGTGAAAACTTTGATGACGCTAGAATTTTTTTTGGGCCAAAAACACAAAATTTGTATGGAAAACTTTTTTGTTTGGCTACATAGAGCGAAACAAAAATTCACAAAAATTAAGCATATAAAATGGTTAAGTTATGCATCAAAAGTTTTTCGAAAATCGCGCTCTGTCTCAGGATATTGATTTTAGAAACAGTGAAAAATCTCTAATTTGAAACGAATCACCCGTTAAATATTTTGCCTGAAAATATGCTACGTTTTTCCTAATTTCAAAAATGCTGTTTTTTATAGTACTAGCATTCTTTTGAAATTTGTAATGAATTAATTTTCATTTTAATAAAGTCTTGACGTGATTTGAGTGTAGTGAATCGACCTTTTTTATACGTTGCATACGATTGCAGCTCGTCAGTTGGTCGATTTTCATTCGTGTGTTTTGAGATATTCGTTATTTTTTTAGCTCGTAGGTAAGTTTTGAACTGCTCGTTGGGTCGTCCACGTGTCCGTTGAATATCCGTACAATTGTAGTCAGAGTTGCAGGAATCGTGACAAAGTACCTAGAGACCGATCCCTGCTATGTAGGTTGACAATCTATTCTTATTATTTTAGTCGCTGGTTTTTATTCATAGCTATTTTCTGTGATCAAATTCGTATCTTTTCGTTTCCAATTTTCATGCTTTCAAAATTATAAATTTACCGATGAGAATAATATAAAAAAAGCTCGGAAAGTATCAAATGGTATCGGAATCAATAGAATAATATCAAAACTTTAAAATTTATGGTATTTGGTGAAATATTGAAACGTAAAAAAAACCTCAAAAAAAAAAGAAAACCTAATAAAGCAGCACTCCTGGTAAGGGAGAATGGGAGTTTTACAAATTTTAAGTTTTCTCTAAAATATCTCCACATATTTCTATTGGACTAAAACCATAATATGTACTTATTTTTAAAATGGCCATAAATTTTCGATTCCAAATAAGTGAAAAAATGCAAAATCAGTTGAGAAATGACTGAGTCACAGATTTTTAAGCACTCAGAGTCACCCAAAAACAGTTTTTTAAGGCTAACTTAAGATTTTGAAGGTGTATTACAATTTTTAAGTATGTATAGGCAAATTAAGAACTCGACTAGACCTATGTAGGGTAGAACGGGGTTAGATAACCACTTTTGCGTTTGGCACTCTGTAAAAACTTTTTTTATGATAATAATTTGAAAAATTCAACTGTTCCTGGTTCGTTGAACCCTTTGTTACAAAATTCATACGAAAATTTGTTTTCAAACTCTCATTGTTTATCCGGTATTTGCATTTGAACAAAAAGTGTGAAATGGTTGTTTTACCCCATCAAGTGGGGTAAAACAACCAAACTTTCTTTTTATAATAAAAGTAATCAACATTGTTATTTTAAGGGTTTTTATTTTATCATAACTTTACAAAACGTTTCAAAAAAACAAAATTTACTTGAAAAGGTTTCTCTTGAGCTTCATTAATCGCTGGCGTCACTTTCTTCAACGTATACTACATTTCTTGGACGACCTCTTTTGGAGCGACGAGTATTGGTTTTGGCTGCCGTGTCTTGGTTTTTCTCGGAAAATTTCTTTAGAATCTTTTTTTCCGACGTTACCGTGGATGAAAAACCATTTAAGAACATTCTACAACGATGTCACAATTCCATCTTTGACGTTACCTTAATATCAGAGAATGAAAATCGGTTCACATATCCTTAACCCATCTCTTCATTGAGTATAAGTAAGAAGTTCATAAGTGTTTGGTAACTAGTTTTTCTAAAAATTAATTGTCTTACACAGCATTAGCAGGAAAAGTTCATCCTTAAATTCAAATTAATCTGTCAACATAAAGCTTTCGAGGTATCGTTTAATGATAAAGAACAACAAAAAAATTGGTCTTTCATTTTTGACGCGGGCTGACTAACATTTGAATATTTTTATCGAGAGCTTTTTACCGGTCTGTTGCCCACATTTATTTGTTGACAAACATTAGAGAGCTAAGTTTTTGAATTGCATCATCTTTATCTATGTACAATATTAGGGTAGGTCGGTTTTGTGTACAAAAAATGTAAAAGTTATTTTTGATCGTATTCTAATAATAGTATTATGTTACCTGTTAGGAAAAATACCAAAAAAGTGCATTTTTTGGCAAAAAAACGTATTTGCTCGTAACTTTTTTTCTTCACAGAATTGGTAGATACCCAAACTTCCAAAAATTCTGAAAAAACTCACACAAATTCTTTGAAAAATTCTAAGCATTTTTTTTTTTATACGCTTTTGAGTAAAAACCCCTTTTTCCGACCGCGTTATCGAAAAACAATTTAAAAATTGATTTTTAGGACCGAATATTATCTATTCTACAAAAAAAAAGTATAATTTTACATATATACAACAAAAAGTAAGCTCAAACCAACAGGTCATCTGATACATGCTTGCTTGGTAGCTAATATAGTCTTTAATTTTCATGTAAATTTGGATATCCATTCTGTGAAGAAAAAACACATTTTTTTTTTTTGGCTTCAGAAGAATCTAAAGCGTTCCATTGGTTTTTCTCGGAACGAAAAAAAAGTGATGCAGAAATCGTTTTTAAGAGTCGTTCTTACTTTTGAAACACTGCAGGGATGACTTTTTTTTTTTTTGATTCATACAAATCGAAATAGTTTAATGCACATGAATAAAACTATCATATCATGTTTTGTTGTCAAAAACTAATTTGTCTTGTTTTATAACTTCAAAATCAAAGTAATATCGTGTTTTTTCATCATTTTTATGTTAGAATATCTTGTGGCCAAATTCGGATTCAACACCCAAAACTAAGTCGGAAGTGATTATTACCTTGTGTTTGTTGTTATTTCGATTTTAAAAAAATGAGCCCAGACAATTTCGCAAATTTTTGAATACAAGAACCGTCCAGATGTATTAAATAAATTTGGAAGTTTTTGGACACTCTTAGTACTTTTTTTTGCTATTTGGTACGAAATAGAAAAGCTCGTTCAGCATCCCTAATATAGGGGAAAGTAGGGTAAAGTGGGAAACTTTTTTTCGAAGCTCCATAAAATGAACAAAACTTCTTATTTTTTCATGTTTCAACTTCCTATAATAAAGAAAATTAAATAAGCTATATTTTTGCCGAAGAAACGAACCGAAAATATGGATTTTCTGTTGAGTACGACGCTTTGATCGAGGATGCCCAAAATGGCAAAAATTAAAAATCATTGGGTAAATTGGAAAACTTTCAAAACTCATAAAAACTAATACAAATGTTGGAAAAAAGTTCTAATATCTTTATTGTAAGTCAAAAAAGGTTCAAGGAACACACCCATAGAAGTACATATGAAAAGAAATAATGATTTTGGTGGAAAAAAATATATGAAAAAATGTGTTTAAAAAAATTTGTGAAATAGCAGCTTATTCGTCGTTCTCTGATGAAACATCAAAGTCCGAGTCACAGTGTTAGTAATAAAATAAGCTTGTAGTGAGATTAACGCATTTCAAGTGAAATGGGCGTTGACAATCCTTTAGGTTGCATTTGATGGTATTGTGTCTGGTCATGATTTAGGGCATGAGTTCCATGCAAATGGTGCAAAAATCACGATCTTCATCTGAGTTAGAGCTTCTTTGTTTCTTCTTTGACGCTTTCATTGCTGGTGGTGCTTTTTTGCTCCTCGTACTCTATTTTTTGTGATTCGTTTCCCTCTTTCTTCCGTTTATTTGCTAAACGTTTTTTTTCAGCTGCTTTTTGCAACTCGCTTAGCTTTTCCGGAGTGTTTAGTCACAATATAAATGTACAACACTTATTTGGATCACGAAATAGTATAAGACGTTGACAAGTGGGAACTAGCAATCGTGAAATAACATTTCCCACTTTACCCCATAAAAAATTTCCCACTTTACCCCGATACCACATTTTGCAAAACTGTGAGCTTCACTCTTTCACTCTATGAATTACACGGAATCCTTTTGCGTTATCAAAATTAAGACTACAAAGAATATTTTTGTGTACTTACAATCGGTTAATCTCCAGAAACAGTAAATATATTTAAAGTAGTTTGTGTATTTACCATGGAAGATTTTGAGACCTAAAAGCTGTAAGAAAAAAAGAAGTCGTAATACTCAAAACACTTGATTTAAAAAAAAAAAAAATAACTTTGTTTTCTCTTACCTTCATTAATTTGGGCATCAAATTTAGCAACATGGCCTTGAGAAGCACTATGCCTTTAAATTGCGTTACAATGTTGCCAATTTTATAAAAATCATTTTCTTTATCCTGAAATGAATTGACTTTGATGCCAAATGCTGCTGATGCAATGACATCATTAGTGAAGCGTGTGAAAAAGTCCTGTATATCTAATTCAACCTCATGATTTATGTTGGCTTTTGTTTCGCCTTCTAAATAGTTGACACCCGCCAAGCAACATTCATTGATCAGCTCAAACATTTGACGCATTTTACTGCCAGTAAATGAGGGTGTCAGCGTGTTTCGCATTTCCTTCCATTTTCGATCTCGCAGTACAAGTAAACTTTTATTCAAAACACTTTCTTCATCAGTGTTGAAGGCTGTCTTGTGATTCATAAAGTTGTCGAAATCTTTGACGCCTATTTTCTTAAGTAATTCGGCATCATTTACCAATATCAGTGCATCACGCATGTTATAGAAGCCATAAACTTTGCTATAAGAGAAAAATTTTATTAAATTCTTAAAAGGATATTTCAAATTGAATTGAAAGGTTAGGTTAGATGTATGGGAAGATGCATAATTGTTGATTGCAATTCTTCATTAAATTCTTTAAAGTTTCTGCAAAAGTCACTGTTTTGATATTATTCCCAATAATAGTCCTTTTTTTACAACTTTTAACTTACCTATGTTTGTATTTCAGATGTAACTCTGTTATCAATTTAAATAGCGAATTTTGTCCACGCATCATTTTCATGCCTAGATTACCAATAAATGGTGAAGGTTTGTCATGTGGAACGCCACGTTCCTTCAGCACATTATATTTGGCTATTGACCACTTGTAAATTAAAAATGCTAAAATTGATATCAATACCAAAACTCCAAACAAAGCCATTTTCAGCGCAAAATATTGTTAAACACTTTTTCTATGTGTTAAGTTATACCTACGAAATTTTGTGTTACTTTTTTAAATTTGTTCTTTTTAGGTGCAAACAGCATTTAAAACTAAGGGAAATATCCGCAATATTAATGCTTTTATTGAAAGCTTTTTTTCGGCAGGTATCTTACTCTTTGACAAACATTGGAGCATTAAGTTTTTGCCAGAAGTTTTGTTTTGGTTTTATGCAAAACTTTTAGTATGTTGTGAAATACTGCAATCTTAAGTTTTAGGCACACCGTCTGTACATAAATGGTATCTATTAGATAAGTTGGAAATAGTTCATTGGCTTCATTTTTACTATCGTGTTTATAGAAGAAAAGTCTTTATTTAAATAATCTAATCAATTGGTATTGCTAATATGTTTACAGTTAAGCACTTAAAATTTCATTTACTTTAATTTAACTTAGAAACACTGATTTTTATACTTTTACGAAATTTAGCCTTTAGATAATCGTTATCACTTTTTTAAGGGTTCAACCACTGGATTGTGAAGTAATCTCTTAGAAAAATCTTTATTTTAGTCAACAATCGTTAAAATCTTTAACTTATAGTCATTTCTAGTTTAATTTTAATACCAAAAAGTATTCATATGGAACTATGTCAAAAAAAGTATTAATTTTAAGCTATTTTGGCATAACTTTCAAACTTTTCGGGAATAAATTTGGAACTTTTTTTGAGAAATATTAAAATTAAGAACAAAAAAGTTTAAAATCAATACTATGTTAAGGGAATCAAAAGCAAGCAAGCTATAGTTTTTTTAGTGTGTAGTTACTTTATAACACAAGTCCCTTATAATAGACTAAGTTAGGGTAATGTGGAGTATTTTCCATATTAAAAACTGTATATATATTTGTGCACATTAAAATATGAAAAACATATTTCGTACGCTTTTCGGCTTTTCTATTATGCTTCTTACACGTGTGAAATTTCTTAACAAATGCTGTGAGGTCAAATTGACTTTATTTTAGTACGCTCTGAATAACTAAAGAACTTCCTCAGGACTCTGTTTTCTAAAATTCAAATACCTCAAATGCAATTGTGGAACTATTATTCACCGAAAAAATTCATAAGCAAGTCTGATTCTACATTTCTTTTATATATTCAATGATTATTTCAAAAAAGTGATGTATTCGGGTAATGTGGACTACCCCATATAACACGGTACGAGACAAAAAAAAAACACATTAGAAAATCCAAGAAATTCTTTAAGTAGACGTTAAAAAATACCCGTGTCTCGTCGTATTTCTTCAAAACGTCAGATTTTTTGTAATCGATTTTTTAAGTTTTTTAACACACTCCCATACAAAATTGACATTTTTAGAAAATCGACCCCCACTACTCCCTGGGGTCCCTAGAAGGGTCAAATGTGTGACTGGTCCCTAATATTTTTTCCTCCCCAACAATTTTTCCCAACATACTTACCCTCTACCTTTGACTCTTTAGGTGACTCCCATACAAAATAGATGTAATAGACATAAAAAATATGAAAAGGAAATCGTCAAATAGGCCCATTACTGCCCAGAAGTTACTCCTAGAGGAGTCAAATATAAGACCGACCCCCATTAGCCTGCTTCCAAAGTTTTTTCTCAGCATACCTACCCCCTATTTCCAATCATTAAGAGGGTTCCCATACAAAGTAACTGTTTTTATATAAAATGCCCCCACTGCCCTAACTGGCCCACGGGTACCCCTAGAAGGGTCAAATGTATGACCAACCCCCATAAAGAGCTAGAGATAGAGGGTAAGTATGGAGAGAAAAAATGTTGCTGAGAAAAAAATATTAGGGGCCGGTCATAAATTTGGCCCTTCTTGGGGCACCCTGGGAGTTGTGGGGGTCGATTTCGCAAAAATGTCAATTTTGTATGGAAGCCCCCTTAGGAGTTAGAGATAAGAGGTAGGTATGCTTGGTAAAAATGTTAAGGGAGAAAAAATAGTGTGGGTCGGTCATACATTTGAACCCTCTAGAGGTGGCTCCTCTTGTGGGGCTGTAAGTAAATTGTTTCTCCTTTTCTCTCATCTTTGACCTCAATGCGCCAACCCTTACCCTCAAGCCATCCCCAAAATTGTTTTTGCAAACTCATTTTTTTTCCAACCTCACAAAATTGATGGGTGTCAAGTATCAAAATCAAAAATTCGTGCACTAAAACACCCCTACTGTACATATATGAAAAAAAAAAAAACAGAAATAACACATTCTTGTGTTAAATCGATTATTTTTACCATAGACCCTTACATTTGAGGTGTATCACGTGTTCAGTAAACTTCTGCAGGATATTGCAAGGAATTTTTTTGTAGAAAATTTTGACCGTCTACAACACCGACAAGTGGGTTATTTTTACCGTTTTCTTAATATTGAGAATATTGAGTCCGCAAAACAAAAAAGTTCTTTTGTCACCTTGTGTTATAGTTGGTTTTTTTTTATTGCGAAATATGACGTTTTTAGTTAATATGGGCCACACCAGAACTTACACTATAATATTAACCCTTTACCAACTAAGGCAAGTCTGGTTTCCAGCTCCCCATTTGCTTAAATGACAGTTTTGTTAACCCCCATTATTTCGATTTTTTCTTATTTCTATTTTGGTATCTATCCACGCATTTGGACCTGATCGTTAAAGGGTTAAACGAAAGAAATAAAGCAAAATAAAAAATGTGGCGTGAGTGCGTGACAACAATTTAAACGTAATTTGAAAATATTAGAACAACATAGAAGGATACTTTCAATAGCCTATCGCGTAAGCATTCCTTAACTCTTTCAATACTGATGGGACAAACGTGTCTAACTGAGTGTTCTCATTTAACTAACACTTTTTTTTCATATCTATTGCTTCATATTTTCATTCCATCAACATTCAATGTGATAATTTACGCATGTGTTGGTTTCAATATTTCTTAAGCTCATGTCCCACGTACAGTTACTGATGGAACATCCGTGTCCTAAGGCATTTTTATGTCCTAGTGATCATTTGCCTAAACCCACCTCATCAACCAATTCACATCAAAAAATAATTTGTATCTTTAAAAAAAAATTCCGTGCTTCCTTCGTAAGAAGCATTTAAAGAGAAAGATGTTGGACGCTCCTTGTTTAAAAAAGCCGATAGAGACAAAATTCCTCAAGCTGGTTCGTTTTTTTCCCAACATGCGAATTTTAAAGCCAAAATCGGTGGACACGTTTTCCTAACGAATATTTAACAAACCTTATACTTAGTTTTGAAAAAAAATTGTTTTTGTAAAAGTTACAAGCTGTTGAAGTTTGTAATAGCTCCACATTAAAACTTCAATATCTTTTAATTGCGTGGACGAAATTTGATTCTGAAAACGCGAAAATTTTGTAAAATGCTTGTACTTTAATAAACAAAATATAGTATTGCAAAAAAATTATTCTTTTGTTGTAAAATTACAAGAAAATTAGAAAATTTGTATAGAAATTTTTGAAAGGTAGTTAGAAAACTTGTAATAAATTGAAAACTACCAGGATCTACAAATTTTTTTTTTTGGAAATAATACCACTTAAGTACGCTGCTCAAAATATTTTAGTTGTAAATCATCAAGCGCATTGAGATGTGCGTTAATTATCCATTTATTTATTATTTCTTGTAATTTTACAACAAAAGAATAATTTTTTTGCAATACTATATTTTGTTTATTAAAGTACAAGTATTTTACAAAGTTTTCGCGTTTTCAGAATCAAATTTCGTCCACGCAATTAAAAGATATTGAAGTTTTAATGTGGAGCGAAGGTGAAGCTGTCTGGTGCCGGGCGCAAGAGACTCAAAACCTTGATCGCCAGTGGCCTATCGCTGGAAACAGCGAGGGCTCTGGCATCAAGGCCGGGTTCAACGGCCGGCATTAAGCGTGCTTCGCAGCCACCCAAACGCGGTCGCTCAGACAGCACCTCACCGACGTCCCCTGTCAGATCGGTGAAGCGATTTGCTCCTCAAAGCGAATCTGGAGGTAGGAACAGCACCTTGGTGCAAAGCCTGCCACCAGATGCGCCTAAAGGATCTCCCGCTTTGCCGACCCTGGCGGAGGACAAGGGTGAAACAGTGGCCGTTTCCGAGAAGGAGGCTGAGCATATTATTCCCACAGGAATTCAGAGCTCAAAGCCCACCTTAGCGGAGGTGGTCATTTCCAAGAAGGTGGGCATTATGCCTGCCGACTTTCCGCAGGGCATATGGTCCCATGAACAAATTGTAGCGGTGCAAAACTGCATCCTACAAGGTGTTTATGACGACCGGGATGGCCCTGTGAGACCCCATTTTGCAGGCTGCAGTTTCAAGCCGGGTTGGCTGGTCGTCAATTGTCTTGATGACAAAACTGTAGCCTGGCTAAAGGCTTCAGCACCAGCTTTTGAGCCTTGGGAAGGAGCTAAGCTGAAGGTATTGGACGAGGCAGACGTGCTTAAAGCCCAAATCTTCATCGGCTACTTCCCGGGCTCAAGCAACTGGACAAACGAACGAATTCTGGGTCAAGTAAGGGCCCAGAATTCGGACGTTTGTCTGGGTGATTGGCGGGTGCTGAACAGAGTTCAGAAGGGCGAGCACGTGGAGCTCGCAGTTGCTCTGGACCCCTCATCAGCCGAAAAGGTCGAAAAGCTGGGACATAAAGTGTTCTATGGTTTTGGAACTGCCCAGCTGCGACCGAGGCTGAAGGGGAACAGACCAAAAGGGGAGAGTGCACAGGATGATCGCCCCTCAACATCAAAAGCCGCGAGTGCACCACCGGCTAGGAGCTCAACCGCTGGGCGAAGTACCACACTTCGAGCACCCGCAGCAGAGAAGGGCAACAGTGCCTCACGACCAAAAAAATTCTCTGCTTCGGGTCGACTTAGAAAGTGGGAAAGAAACGACGCAGACACTCTGCATGCCACAAAAGGTGGCAAAGTTAGGAAGGGGACCTAATGTCCCATTCCCAACGTAATGCAGACCCCACCAGTTGGAGGCAACTTAAGTGCCTCCAAATCAACCTCCACCGGGCAGCAGCAGCTTCCTACAGGCTCAGCGCCATGGTGGACGAAAAGTGTCTGGCTTTCGTAGCCATCCAGGAGCCATGGGCTTCTAAAGGCCTCGTAAATGGCCTTTCGACAAAAACATGTAAGTTGGTCTACGATAGTAATGTCGACCGTCCGCGGGCGGCTATCTTAATCAATAAACACTTTAAATTTCTTCCCATTTCAGAGCTCATCCAAAGGGACCTGGTGGCGGTGCAGGCAGAGGTGCCTAGTGCCAGAGGGAAGAAGAACATCGTCTTGGCGTCACTCTACCTTCCGGGCGACTCGGAGGAGGCGGTAACAAATGAGCTAAAGCAGCTCACGGAATACTGCCATAGCAAAAACCTCCAGTGGGTGGTGTGCTGCGACGCCAACGCGCATCATACGGTATGGGGCAGCACAAACACAAACAAACGAGGTGAGTCCATCTTTGATTTCATTACTACAAAAAACTTAGTGGTAGCAAACAGGGGGAATGAACCCACATTTGTAAACGTCGTTAGGAGAGAGGTTTTAGATCTTACCCTATCTAGTACTTTTATTTCTAATAACATCTCTGACTGGAGAGTGCTGGATGAAGTCTCCTTGTCGGATCATCGTTACATAAGCTTTGATCTGAAGGGAGATACAGAAGACACTTTTGCGGTTAGAGATGTTAAGAGAACCAACTGGTCTCTTTATACATTCCATTTAGAGCAAAACATTGAATGCCTGAGTGGGAAAATAACTAACTCACAAGAATTAGATCAAGTAGTTAACACAATCACAAACAGTATCACTGATGCTTTCGAGAAAAGCTGCACACCAAAAGTTAAAAAACGTTCTCGCAACGTACCCTGGTGGAGCGGGGAGCTGGATAAGCTGCGGCTGAAAGCTCGACAACTCTTTAATAGGGCTAAATCCAACGGGGATTGGGCAGCATATAGAATTGCCCTAACAGACTACAACAAGGAGCTGAGAAGGTCAAAAAGGGCATCATGGAGAGAGTACTGTGAGGGGATTGAGTTACTCCCAACAGCTACAAGGCTCCAAAAGTCCTTTATAAAAGACCACTCAAATGGCCTTTCAACACTTAAAAGGGCAAATGGGGATTATACGGAAAGCCAGGAGGAAACTGGACAGCTATTACTGGACACACATTTCCCAGGCTGTGTTAGGTGCGAAGAGTCCTGCGAACCAACCAGAGATACAAAATTCCTGGTGGCTACCAGACGGAACTTCTCCTTAGCCCGTAAAATTTTTACCATTGAAAAAGTTAAATGGGCAGTCTCCACTTTTAACCCATTTAAATCTCCTGGGGCGGATAATATTCAACCTTGCCTATTGCAGAAAGGTATAGATATACTGGCACCTACTCTAACTAATATCTTTAGGCTAAGCCTAGAACTAGGAACAGTACCTGAAGATTGGACTAGAGCCCGAGTTGCTTTTATTCCTAAAGCAGGCAAAAAGGCGGACCACACGCCCAAAGCCTATCGGCCTATAAGTCTAACCTCATTTCTTCTAAAAACAATGGAGAAAATTTTAGATCAGTATCTTAGAAGTGTGTACCTTGAGGCTGCACCTCTACACCCTGAACAATATGCCTACCAATCGGGTAAATCGACTGAAACCGCCATACATAGCCTCAAGACTAAAATTGAGAAGGCTTTAGGGGACAAGGAAGTAGCACTCTGTTCATCTATTGACATACAGGGAGCTTTTGACAACACGACTTTTAAGTCAATTGAGGAATCACTGATCAGGAAGGGAATACCCAAAATGATCATTGATTGGGTCCTCAACATGCTCAAAAATAGGACAATCATCTATGAAGCGGGCACAGAAAGGTTAACTGTAAGGACAACTAAAGGTTGCCCCCAGGGAGGTGTACTGTCACCGCTCTTATGGATTCTAGTCATCGACGAACTACTAGAAATTCTCGATGATCACAAATTCGAGGTCCAGGGCTTTGCTGACGATCTGATTATTATGGTTAGAGGCAAGTTTGACTCTACCGTAACTGAACGAATGCAACTAGCTCTCAACTTAGCTCTAGGCTGGTGTCGAGAGAAAGGACTCGAGATTAACCCTAGTAAAACCACACTGGTGCCCTTTACCCGGAAGAGGAAGCTAAACCTGAAAGCTTTAAATCTGGGGGGAAAGGTACTAACGGTTTCCGAGGAGATGAAATATCTAGGAGTAATTCTAGATAAGAGTCTAACTTGGAATAGTCATCTATCATACATCACAAATAAAGCCTTAAGAATAACATATGCTTGTCAAAGGCTATATGGTAAAACATGGGGACTACGGCCAAAAATGATGGCATGGTCCTATAAAACTATCACCGTACCAATGATCACTTATGCTGCATTAGCATGGTGGCCAAAAGTTGACCAAGTAGGGGCTCAGAATGAACTAAACAGGATCTTCAGAATAGCCTGCTTGGGTATTACAGGGGCACTAAAGACGTGCCCGACAGTAGCTCTAGGCATGCTCACGGGTCTCACCCCTCTTCACCTTATGGTTAAGAAAGAAGCAGCCTGTGCGGCCCTCAGACTACCTCATTTACAACAACTTAAAGAAGGCAATCTAACAGGGCATGTCAAGATCCTGGATATATTCTGGGACACGCCATGCCGTTCGGTCTCCGATAAGATAAGTAAAAAATTTGTTTTCTCTAGAACATTCAAAGTGGTAATCAATGACCGCGCTGAATGGAAGAGGAAGGACATAAATGTAAAACAGGGCTCAGGGGCCTTATTGAGAAATTTTTTGGGTAAAAAATTTATTGAAATATGGCCACTGAACATGGAAATTTTTCTTATGTGGTCTGTTTTACGAATAAAGTATATGATGCAAAAATTGCTTAAAATCGTCCAATTTTTGAAAAAATTTTATAATGTCCCAAAAAATTCTGAAAAAGTTCACACGTATTTTTTCGACGATTTTTTGCCGCCTTATACACTTTTTTCGCATGATGCTTTGGTTTTGAGGTAAAACCTTTTTTACGACAGTGTAATAAAAATTTCATATTCGGTCAATTTTTAACCTAAAAAATTTTTCAATGAAGCATTTGAAAGAAAATTTAATCTTCTTTTTTTTTTTCATTTTGACCTATCTCTAACCCAAAAAAAGTTATAGACAAAACAGTAAAAAATCAAGAATTCGAAATTTAGGGATTTTATTTTTCAACATGTTTAGCAAAAGCAATTTTTTTTAAATTTTTTAAATAAGCTTCTTCAATGGGAAATTTAATTCTCTACAAAAAGTTTCCTACGACGTATATCGAAATTTTCCGCGAACACTCCGCGGTTTTTTCTTCTTAAATGACACATTGATTGATTTCTGTAATAAAAATCGGTAAAAGTCTTGGTTCCTTTTTATATGACATGATCCATAGTATATATTAGGAAACCTGTGATATAATAAGTAAACTTTGAACAAACATTAAATACCCTACACTGTAGTATTTTGAAAATTTCGCTTATATGGAAGGTGCCACGCCCTCTTGTCTAAGTTCAACCAGTTTTTGCTCAGAGCTTGCATTTATAGTTCTTAGTATTTGAGTGAAATTTAGTTGGATTATCTCAAAAAACTCTTTCAGTATGGTATTTTGAAACTTTTGCTTACATGGGACGTGCCACGCTCTCTTGTGCGAATTCAACTTATTTTTGCCCAGAGCTTGCGCTAACCATTTCTAGTATTTATGTGCATTGTGGCTGCATTTCCGTGAGAAATACTCTTAAAGTTGCATTTTAAATATATTTTTTGTATGCACGGTAGGCCGTTGATCGATTTCGCTCATTTTCAATCCCATGAGCTAACTTTTACGACGAATTTATTGTACCAAATTTCATCGAATTATCTTGCGTAGTTTTCTCGTAAAAAATATTTCCACAGACGGACAGCCAACCAGCCAGACAGACGGAATTGGCTATATCGGCTCAGGAGCTGATGCTAATCAAGAATATATTCACTTTTCTATAACTACCACGCCTTCTTCTTTGCATTAAAAACGGAAGGACAAAGTGAATATACCCTGGGTGTAGGGTATAAAAAGTGATCCGATTTTAAGTGCTAAGTGTTTCTGTGTTAAAAAAATTAGTTTCACCATTTGGCCCAAAGGCTACGAAGGTTAAGAAGTCATTTAATGCGAAAAAATTAATATTTAACGCATTTTCTAAAAGATTAAGGCGTTTCTTAGGTTAATAAAGTGAGCCATATAGGTGAGGCGAATATCAATGTGTTTGGGTTGGGAATTTCGAGCTAATTTCGAGCTTTTCAACAGTAATTTAAAGCTGTCTGGGAAATTTTCCAATTTCCGGAAAAGCGGAAAACTGTTTTAAATGGCTTCATTTATTTTTTCAGCCAGACGAATCCGCGGGAAGAGTAAGCGATGTAATTTTTTAACGCAGAAATTTCGAGTATTTTCCGGGGAAGTTTAAGGTTTTCCGGAAAACACTTCATTCAAGGTCAGCTCGAAACTAGCTCGAAATTTCTGCGTTAAAAAATTACATCGCTTACCTTTCCCGCGGTTTCATCTGGCTGAAAAAATAAATGAAGCCATAAAAGTTGTTTTTTGGGATTTTCCGGGAAAATTAGGAGTTTTCGGGAAATGACTTTTCGCTCAAAACTAGCTCCAAACAAGTTCGAAATTCATGCTTTTAAAGACTCCATCGCTAACTCTTCCCGCGGATTCGCCTGGCCGAAAAAATAAACTCAGCTATAGAAATGGAAATTTTCCCAGACAGCTCGAAATTACTGTTGAAAAGCTCGAAAATAGTTCGAAATTCCTAACCCAAAATCATCGAAATTCGCCACACCTGTATAGCTCACTTTATGGACTTACATTTCTCGTCTTTGGTGCCCCATCTGGAATTTTTCGTATAACGTCTTTGTAGAGTAAGTATATACCCAATATAGCCTAGTTTTTGAAAAAAATTGTGTCTACCCAGAAGATAAAAAAATGCATTTGGATATCACGTGTTTTTTACGTTTTTCGATGTATCGGCCATATTTTAAGTGATCAAGCTTTCTGATTTTAATGCTGTTATTTTCCCGGTATGGAAATGTTTTTAATAATAAATTTGAATTTGAGATGTAAGCAATACCTATATTATTGTTTATTGCAAAGCTCAGAGATAAATCGAAATAAATGTCAAATATTAAAACAATTTTGATATATTTTTATGTGTATCATATTAAGTACATTTTTTCAGGCATATTTTGCATATTTTTGTGTTTTCGTACATATTTAAGATTTTTTCTGCCATTTTCAATATATTGAATTAAAACTTAGTATCACTGCTATCCTGTTTCTTGTCTTTTTTATACGGTTTCTGTTAAATCAAACGAAATTTGTAATAATTTGATATTTATGACATTCACTTAATTATTTCTTTCAATAATTTTCATCCAAAACTTTTCCTTTGGCACTAGGTTGAAGCCGTCAAGAGAATTTATCGCATCTTTTGCTGTTCTCGCTGTGGCAGTGACTTTAAATTTTAATAGTATGTGATAAATCATTGATTTTGTTTCCATCAAAGCTAAACGATTTCCTGAAAATAACGCAAAAATAAAATCAATAGTCCGCAAAAAACATTAAACATCAAATTGCGACTAACCAATACAATTTCTAGGTCCAATACCAAATGGCATATATGTTTGTGGCTTAATTTTATCTTTATTCTCTTCCGAAAACCTCTCTGGATCGAACTTTGAGGGATTTTCAAAATTCTCAGGATCATGATGCAATCCTACCGTGGGTATCCATACATTATAATCTTTTTTAAGTTTAATTACCAAATTTCCATCCTCATCTGTTAAATCATAATCTTTAGAACAACCACGTTCTAGATTTGGAATTGGTGGCCATTTGCGCAATGATTCTGATAACACCATATCCATGTATTTCATTTTCATCAAAGCGTCATAGTTCAAAGGTGCACCATTAAGTTTCTCTTGCACATCAAGAATTTCTGCGTAAAGTTTCTCCTGAACCTCTTGATTCTCCATCAATTCATGCAAAGTAAAACATAAACAAGTGGAAACTGTATCAAAACCAGCGAAGAAAAAGATCAGACATTGTGCGACTATGTCTAAGTCAGGTAATTCAGCTTTTGATTCCGCTAAGTTCCTTTTGGCTTCCAATAACAAGTGAATCATATCGGGACGCACAATATTATTTTTTTGACGATAATTTATGGCATTGAGTACCAGCTGACTAAAATAGTTTACACTCTTGACATCAAAGATTCTTACTTGCAATGCCTATAAGAATAAAGTAATGAAGAATAATATTGCGAAAGTGAAAATAGTTACCTTTGCTAGTTTTGGCATTAGCCCATGAAACACAAACATCCAAAATTGTCTACCAGCAAACTTTGTAATTGAACCGCCAATTGTGAAAAAATCATTTTCTTTATCTTCAAATGAGTTGATTTTAATTCCAAAGGCAGATGATGCAATCACATCATTTGTAAAACGTGTAAAGAAATCTTTCAGTTCGAGATCATATCCCTGTCCACCCATTGCATTGGCTTCGCTCTCCAAATATTTGATGCCTTCAATACAACACTCGTTTATAAGCCCGTACATTAGGCGCATTTTGCTACCGGTAAATGTAGGTGTTAATGTATTTCGCATTGTTTTCCATTCATGATCCTTTAATACAACCAAGCTTCTGCTGAATGCACCGCCATCATCGGGAAAAAAATCTTTGTGATTTATAAAGTTATCAAAGTCCTTGATGGCAACCTTTTTTATGAGCTCAGCATCATTGATAACGAATATTGGAGAACGGAACATATACATTCCATAGACCTTGCTATGAAAAAAGTAAACAAGTCAAATATTTGAAAAAATTCTAAGATACTGAGTATGATAAGGTCTGTCTCTGTAATAAAATATACTTACTTATTCTTATTTCTGGCATGCAGTTCCATGAATGATTTAAAAAAGGACGTCTTTCCAAGGAATGTGCTAATTTTTAAACTTCCAATAAGAGGCAGAGGCTTATCATGTGGTATATTCAGTTCTCTAAGTGTACCATATTTCGCAGTTGACCATTTATAAATTAGGAACAGAACAATTGCGAACAGAATAATAAATTCGAGGAGTGCCATATCGTATAATTCAACTATAAGATTTTAATTAAATTCTTAAAATATTTTTTCTCGGAGCGTAACCATGTGCTGCATCTAATAACTCTCAACTAAAACTGAATTGTATTTAACAACAACCATTATAAAGCTTTATTCTTTATTCTGTTCATATTCTCACTTAAGAAAAAGCTTTATTTAAATAAACTTTACTTACTTATTTGAAACACGTAGAAACTCTTAGTATATGAAGAACTCCACGCCAAGTTCTCCGATTTCGCTCAAATTTGGCAATATGGTAGATCCGGTGTGCAAGAACAACAATCCGGGAGGATTTGGTCCTAGTACCATTTGTTGTTAAAATACAGGGTGTTGAAGTTGGCGTTTTTAGTAATTTTCATGAAAAGGGTGTTTTTACAAAAATTTATAGCTGACACTAAAGTTTGTAAATTGATAGATCTAAGTTAATGGCCCTATTTATTTCGAAGTGTTCTTTTTATAAAAAAATATTTCTTGGTAAAAAAAATTGTTTTTCACCAAAATTTTTTACACTTAAAAATACTTTTGAATTTTTTTTTAAAAAAAGCCCACTTAGATTTTTTTTTAAAGTACTTTAAATTAAAGCATAATTTATAAGCTTTAAAATGATGTGTGACCCAAGATGGGATTCGGACGCTACATGGGAGTTTTTGGCTTTTGAACGCCCGTGGCAGAACAAAACATTTTTTTACTCGAGAGGAAAGCATGCATGTTACGTAAAAAGTGTACTAAGCAAAAAATTCTTAGAATCGTCAAAGAAATACGTGTGAATTTTTTTGGAATTTTTTAAAACTTTTTTTTTGAATAATTTTTGAAAAATTTTTTTTATGTAAAAAAATTTTTTTTTAGCTTTTCAAAAAATTCCGAAAAAAATCACACGTAATGCTTGGACGATTTTAAGCATTTTTTGCTGTATAAACTTTTTACGTAAGATGTTTTCCTCTCGAGTAAAAAAATATTTTTGCCTGCCACGGGCGTTCAAAAGCCAAAAACTCCCATGTAGCGTCCGAATCCCATCTTGTGTCACACATCATTTTAAAATTATGCTTTAATTTAAAGTATTTAAAAAAAAATCTAAGGGGGCTTTTTTTAAAAAAAATTCAAAAGTATTTTTAAGTGTAAAAAATTTTGGTGAAAAAAAAATTTTTCACCAAGAAATATTTTTTTATAAAAAGAACACTTCAAAATAAATGGGACCATTAACTTAGATCTATCAATTTACAAACTTTAGTGTAAGCTATAAATTTTTGAAAAAACACCATTTCATGAAAATGGCTAAAAACGCCATCTTCAACACCCTGTATTTTAACAACAAATGGTACTAGGACCAAATCCTCCCGGATTGTGGTTCTTGCACACCGGATCTACCACATTGCCAAATTTGAGCGAAATCGGAGGTACACTTGGCGTAGAGTGATTCATATATTTAAGTGTTTTGCATTTGTTATTTAGATTTTGTAAATTTGTAGAGTGTATGCAATCACAATATAATTTCTTTGTTTAGTTAATTATAATATTTGGACATATGTCTTCAGACCTTTACTTTTATCGCTATCAATGGTCATTTGCGATTATACTTATCTTCCTTTAAAAATAAACACAAAGTTACGAAATTTAGTTGTTAGATTTCAAAGAGCTGGACTTGTGAGTAGAGGTATTGCATATCATTCAAAGAATATTCATTCAGTATAAGTAGTTCAGTACCTGGAGACCGATCCCTGCTCGGTCAACAATCTGATCTTATTATTTTAGTCGATGTTTTTATTCATAGCTATTTTTTGTTATGAAACTCGTACCTTTTCACCTCCAATGCTTTCAAAATGATAAATTAACCGATGAGAAAAATAATAAGAAAAAACTCGGAAAATATCGAATGGTATAGAAAAATATCAAGAACTCCAAAATTTTTAAGAGAAATAGAATGACTTAAAATAAATAAATGGGATACGCCACGCACCCAAAATATTTCGTCTCTTGTATGGGGGCTGAAATATCGTATCATCATGCCTCGGAAAGTTCATTCCATTTTTTTTGTGCATGAGTTATTAAATAAAATTTTTATTTTGGAAAAAAGTGGGCTTGGCAATTATTGAACAAAGCTCACTTTTCGTTATGCTTTAGATACTCGTGATCACGATCCGCATACCAAATTTCATCAAAATATGTTGTACCATTTGCGTTAAATAGCATTTAATTTGTTTTACTTGTACGGGAGGTTCCACGCCCACCTGCGATATTTTGCCCACTTTCAGCTCGTAGGTGCCTCATAAAAAGAAGATTCTCTACAGTTAAATTCAGAAAGATTGCTTTAGTTGTTTTCTTTTTATAGCGTATTAAACTTTTGTGGGCGGTGCCACGCCCTCCAACGAGTTTTCCTATTATAACGGCATATCACATATTAATACTTGTTTTCAGGCGAAAATATTTTAAATTTTCATTAAAATTGTTGAATTCGTTTTCGAGTAATATTGAATTAAAATTTTCAATGGTTAAAAAAGGGGCGTGGCACTTCTTAGATACCGCCCACTTTTCGGTTATTACAAGGCATTGATAAGTAGTACCTACATACCAAATTTCATTAAAATATCTTGTAACATTTGCGAGAAGTAGCATTTAACGTATTTTGCTTGTATGGGAGGTTCCACGCGCAATGGCGACATTTCGCCCATTTTCAAATCAGAGATGCCCTATTGCAATTAGGCTCCTCAAAGTTAATTTCAGAATGTTTGCTTTATTGGTTCTCTTTTTATACCGTTTTATATTTTTGTGGGCGGTGCCACGCCCTTCAACGAGTTTTCCCAATATAACGGCGTATCACATATTAATCCTTGTTTGCAGAGGTAACATCTCCTAAATTTTAATCAAAATTGTTGGAGTCGTTTTCGAGTAATATTTTATGCTGGAGTGCATCCTTTGATAAAGTTTCATTAAAATCGCTGCATCCGTTCTCGAGAAAAATTTGGGCACATATATATTTATAAATATATAAATATGTATATAAATAAACATACAATTTTAGCTCGTATAAGAAGAGAAGATAAGTGTGTGGTTACTAGTTTTTCTTAAAATTAATTATCTTACACAGCATTAGCAGGAAAAGTTCAACCTTTAATCCAAATTAATCTGTCAATATACAGCTTTCGAGGTATCGTTTAATGATAAAGAACAACAAAAAAATTGTTCTTTCATGTTTGACGCGGGCTAAATAAGATTTGAATGTTTTTATCGAGAGCTTTTAACCGGTCTGTTGCCCACATTTATTTGTTGACAAACATTAGAGAGCTAAGTTTTTGAGTTACATCATCTTTATCTAAGTATGTACAATATTAGGGTAGGTCGTTTTTGTATACAAAAAAAGTAAAAGTTATTTTTGATCGTATTCTAATAATAGTATTATGTAACCTGTTATGAAAAAAACCAATAATGTGAATTTTTTGGCAAAAAAACCTATTTGCTCGTAACTTTTTTTCTTCACAGAATTGGTAAGTACCCCAAACTTCCAAAAATTCTGAAAAAACTCACACATATTCTTTGAATATTTGAATAAATCTAAGCATTTTTTGCTTATACGCTTTTGAGAAAAAACCTCTTTTTCCGACCGCGTTATCGAAAAACGTTTTAGAAATTGATTTTTGGGACCGAATATTATCTATTCTACAAAAAAAAAGTATAATTTTACATATATACAACAAACAGTAAGCTCAAACCAACAGGTCATCTGATACATGCTTGCTTGGTAGCTAATAATTTAATTTTTTTTAATTTTCATGTAAATTTGGATATCCATTCTGTGAAGAAAAAAAACATTTTTTTTTTTTGGCTTCAGGAGAATCTAAAGCGTTCCATTGGTTTTTCTCGGAACGAAAAAAAAGTTATGCAGAAATCGTTTTTAAGAGTCGTTCTTACTTTTGAAACACTGCAGGGATGACTTTTTTTTTGTTTTTTTGATTCATTCAAATCGAGCTAGTTTAATGCACCTGAATGAAACTATTTCAACTTAAACTGTTTCCAAGAATAAAAGACATGATATCGATATACTAAGAATGGGTTTGGAATAAAAATTATGATTCTTTCAACTGTCGTATCAAGTTTTATTGCTAAAAACTAATTTGTCTTGTTTTATAACTTCAAAAACAAAAAAATATCGTGTATTTTCATCATTTTTAGGTTAGAATATCTTGTGGCTAAATTCGGATTCAACATCCAAAACTTAGTCGGAAATGATTATTACCTTTTGTTTGTTGTTATTTCGATTTTAAAAAAATGAGCCCAGACAATTTCGCAAATTTTTGAATACTAGAACCGCCCAGATGTATTAAATAATTTTGGAAGTTTTTGGACACTCTTAGTACTTTTTTTTTTTGCTATTTGGTACGAAATAGAAAAGCTCGTTCATCATCCCTGATATACTTAATTCAAGTGAAATCTTAACAAAACAAATAGCACGAAGTCAGTGCTATGCTTTTTGTCTTTCTCTTTGTGCTCTATTCTTTTTTCAGCACTGTGTGACTATGTTGTTAATGTTGAAAAATTTGTGTTTAATTTTACCTGGTTTTAAGTCAAAATAATAACATGATTTTAACTTTGTGCAATTCTACACACAAATACCTCTCTAATGGTGTATAAGTAAAATTCTAAATCCATTTCTAACATAGTAAAACAAGATGGACAAGTTTTTGCCTTGCGTATTAATATATAGATATAACTCACTGAACTCTGTTGAATAAGCAATTACCTACAATAAATATCTGAAATCATGTAACTCAAAGGTTGACATTATTTCGATCAACCTGTGGTACCACCTCTATGTTAGAAAATAATTGAATGTTTTACTGATTTGTAACTAACTTAGCAGGACGGTATAATTTCACTATTACAAATGGATTTGTGAAAAAAACAAAAAAAAAATAAATAAAACTACCCAATCTGTCGTTTGGAAATAGGTTAGCTTTTTACAACACACGAGTAGTCAATGAATCACTTTATATATTTCGGTATACAAATATGAGATTAAGAACACTACTTAGTAGTTTTCAGAAAAAGAAAGATGTTTTTCTTGTGGTAGGTAAGTTTTGTTTGTAAATAAAACTAGCTAGCTTTCAAGACAAACGTATGTATGTGTAAAATGTGTGCAAAGTTCTAATAACAAGACATTTTTGAAGTAAAAATAATTTTTATGGAAGCTTATCATCATCAGACCCTATCAAAATTTGCCGAAAATAGATTTATGTTATATATTATTTTCAGTTTTAATTTCAGACATATTGATATTCTCTACATTACTGAGTTTTCTCTCGGTATAAGTTTCATCCAAAAGCCATCTTTTGATTTCGTTTGAAAACCCTGCATAGAGTTATATAAGTCCTTGGACGTCTTTGGCGAAGCAACAACTTTGAATTTAAGCAACAAATGATAGATTATGGACTTTGTTTCCATTAAAGCCAAACGGTTTCCTATAAAAATACAACAGATACACTTATATGTTAAGACATATGTACAAAATTTGATCGCAACTTACCAATGCAACTTCTGGGCCCCAAGCCAAAAGGTAAATATGTGAATGGCTTAATATTATGTTTATTTTCATCCGAGAAACGCTCTGGATCAAATTTCATTGGATTTGGAAAATTCTGCTCATCACGTTGCAGACCACATATGGGCACCCAAATGTTATCACCTTCTTTAAGTTTTACAACAATATTACCATCTTCATCTGTCAAATCATAATCTTTGGCACAAACTCGATCTGTTAATAGGGCAGGTGGCCATTTACGCAAAGATTCCGATAGCACCATATCCATATATTTCATTTTCATTATGGTATCATAATTTAAAGGTTTACCATCAAGTTTGCGCTCCATTTCCAAAATTTCCTCATACAGCTGTTGCTGTGCATCAGGATTTTCGAGTAATTCATGTGCCGTGAAACACAAACATCTGGAGACTGTATCAAAACCAGCAAAGAAAAATAGAAAACATTGTGCTACAAGATCTATATCATTGAATTCGGCATATTGAATTTTATGTTCGGATTTTTCGGCATCAAATTGTTGCCGCGCCTCCATAAGCAACTGTATCATATCGGGACGTACAATTTTATGTTGCTGACGATACTTGATGGCATCTAGCACTAGATCTTTAAAGTAGTTTGTGTATTTACCATGGAAGATTTTGAGACCTAAAAGCTGTAAGAAAAAAAGAAGTCGTAATACTCAAAACACTTGATTTAAAAAAAAAAAAAAAATAACTTTGTTTTCTCTTACCTTCATTAATTTGGGCATCAAACTAAGCAACATTGCCTTGAGAAGCACTATGCCCTTAAATTGCGTTATAATGTTGCCAATTTTATAAAAATCATTTTCTTTATCCTGAAATGAATTGACTTTGATGCCAAATGCTGCTGATGCAATGACATCATTAGTGAAGCGTGTGAAAAAGTCCTGTATATCTAATTCAACCTCATGATTTATGTTGGCTTTTGTTTCGCCTTCTAAATAGTTGACACCCGATAAGCAACATTCATTGATCAGCTCAAACATTTGACGCATTTTACTGCCAGTAAATGAGGGTGTCAGCGTGTTTCGCATTTCCTTCCATTTTCGATCTCGCAGTACAAGTAAACTTTTATTCAAAACACTTTCTTCATCAGTGTTGAAGGCTGTCTTGTGATTCATAAAGTTGTCGAAATCTTTGACGCCTATTTTCTTAAGTAATTCGGCATCATTTACCAATATCAGTGCATCACGCATGTTATAGAAGCCGTAAACTTTGCTATAAGAAAAAATCAAATTAAATCCTTGTAAGGATATTTCAAATTGAATTGAAAGGTTAGGTTAAATGTATGGGAGGGTGCATATTTTTTGATTGCAATTCTTCATCACATTCTTTAAAGTTTGTGCAATAGTCACTTTATTGATATTATTCCCAATTATAGTCCATCTCTTTTACAACTTTTGACTTACCTATATTTGTATTTCAGATGTAACTCTGTTATCAATTTAAATAGCGAATTTTGTCCACGCATCATTTTCATACCCAGATTACCAATAAATGGTGAAGGTTTATCATGTGGAACGCCACGTTCCTTCAGCACATTATATTTGGCTATTGACCACTTGTAAATTAAAAATGCTAAAATTGATATCAATACCAAAACTCCAAACAAAGCCATTTTCAGCGCAAAATATTGTTAAACACTTTTTCTGTGTGTTAAGTTATACCTACGAAATTTTGTGTTACTTTTTTAAATTTGTTGTTTTTAGGTGCAAAGAGCATTTCAAACTAAGGGAAATATCCGCAATATTAACGCTTTTATTGAAAGCTTTTTTTCGGCAGGTATCTTACTCTTTGACAAACATTGGAGCATTAAGTTTATGCCTCTTCCAGAAGTTTTGTTTTGGTTTTATGCAAAACTTTTAGTATGTTGTGAAATACAGCAATCTTTAGTTTAAGGCACACAGTCTGTACATAAATAGTATTTATTAGATAAGTTGGAAATAGTTCATTGGCTTCATTTTTACTATCGTGCTTATAGAAGAAAAGTCTTTATTTAAATAATCTAATCAATTGGTATTGCTAATATGTTTACAGATAAGCACTTGAAATCTCATTTACTTTAATTTAACTTAGAAACACTGATTTTTATACTTTTACGAAATTTAGCCATCAGATTATCGTTATCACTTTTTTAAGGGTTCGACCACTGGATTGTGAAGTAATCTCTTAGAAAAATCTTTATTTTAGTCAACAATCATTAAAATCTTTAACATATAGTCATTTTAATACCAAAAAGTATTGATATAAAACTATGCCGAAAAAAGTATTAATTTTAACTATTTAAGCATAACTTTCAAACTTTTCGGGAATTAATTTTAAGCTTTTTTGTGAGGAATTTTAAAATTAATAACAAAAAAGTTTAAAATCAATATTAAGTAAAGGGAATCAAAAGCAAGCAAGCTATAGTTTTTTTAGTGTGTAGTTACTTTATAACACAAGTCCCTTATAATAGAGTAAGTAGTAAAGACTATAATAATTCTGGTTATTTGTGCACATTAAAATATGAAAAACATATTTTTTACGCTTTTCGGCTTCTTTATTATGCTCCTAACACGTGTGGAATTTCTTAACATATGCTGTGAGGTCAAATTGACTTTTCTTTAGTACGCTCTGAATAACTAACTAACTTCTTCAGGACTCTGTTTTCTAAAATTCAAATAACTCTAAGACAGTTGTGGAACTATGTATAGTTCAACGAAAAAATTCATAAGCAAGTCTGATTTTACATTTCTTTTATATATTCAATGATTATTTCAAAAAAGTGATGTATTCGGGTAATGTGGACTACCCCATATAACACGGTTCGACAAAAAAAAAACATATTAGAAAATCCAAGAATTTCTTAAAGTAGACGTTAAAAAATACCCGTATCTCGTCGTATTTCTTCAGCACGTCAGATTTTTTGTAATCGATTTTTGAAGTTTTTTTACACACTGAAACAGAAAAACAGAAATAACACATTCTTGTGCTAAATCGATTAATTTAACAATAGGATCTAGGTGTATCATGTGTTGACAAAACTTATGCAGGATATTGCAAGGAATTTTTTTGTAGAAAATTTTGACCCTCTACAACCCCCACAAGTGGGTAATTTTTATCTTTTTCTTAAAAAGGTATAAAAATGACACCTAAAACAGGGGAATATTGAGTCCGCAAAACAAAAAAGTTCTTTTGTCACCTTGTGTTATAATTGGTTTTTTTTTTTATTGTGAAATATGACGTTTTTAGTTAATATGGGCCACACCAGAACTTACTTATAATACTAACCCTTTACCAACTAAGGCAAGTCTGGTTTCCAGCTCCCCATTTGCTTTAATGACAGTTTTGTTAACCCCCATTATTTCGATTTTTTCCTATTTCTATTTTGGAATCTATCCGCACATTTTGACCTGGTCGTTAAAGGTTTAAACAAAAGTAATAAAACAGAACAAAAAATGTGGCGTGAGTGCGTGACAACAATTTAAACGTAAATTGAAAATATGTATTAGAAAAACATAGAAGGATATTCTCAATAGCCTATCGCATAAGCATTTCTTAACTCTTTCAATACTGATGGGACATACGTGTCCAACTGAGTGTTCTCATTTAACTAACACTTTTTTCATACCTATTGCTCCGTATTTTCATTCCATCAACATTCAATGTGATAATTTACGCATGTGTTGGTTTCAATATTTCTAAAACTCATGTGCCACGTACAGTTACTGACCACATGGTACAATATTTGAGCCATAATCAACCAACTCACATCAAAAAATAATTTGTATCTCTAAAAAAAAGGGTTAAAAGAGAATGCTTCATAAGAAGCATTAAAAGAGAAAGAGTTTGGACGCTCCTTGTATAAAAAAGCCGATAGTAAACAAGCAAAAATTTCAGTTTCTATTCAACTTTAAGATGCCCATCACACTTTCCACTCTCACAACAAATACAATATTGTGCAAAAATCATGCAATTACAATAAGTTTACGGACGCCCAAACAACAACAGAACGTAAAATATCAAGTATGTGTTGTAGTTCGAGAACTTCAGTTTTCTGCCGCACATTTGCTTCCTATTGCTTTGTTATTGTTTTTTGCGCACAAGCGATCGATGTCTGTTAAGAATATTTTGCGATGAAATTGCATACGAATTACGTGTAGAAGTTGTGTAGAAGTTGTGTTAAAATTGACTTAAAAATTGCAATGAAAATGTATGTTATTTTCCTTTGATTTTCAAAAGATTCAGTTTACAAACATTTGAAAAAATTAAAATTTTTCAAAAAAAAAACTGAGAAAAAAAGCGCCACCAGTTTAAATATTTTCTTTTTAGCGCTCATTTTCAAAGTAAACCAAGTTTGGCCCAAAAATCACAATATATATTTGTTTTACCTTTAACACAAGTAAAACACAATGGCAGCAGCGTCTTCACTTTGCTCTGGCGGTTTCAGCTTCACTGCCACTTGGCCTTTTAACCAAGAGCTCTTTCGCTCTTTGTTTTATTTTTCTCAATTGGCATGAACCAAATTTGCATTTTTCGTATTTGTTCGGCATTAACAGTTGCAAGCCGAAAAACCAAGAAAATTCCTAAAGGAAGTGAAAACAAACAGAAAACTGAAAAAATAAAAAACGAAAAAAAATGGCGAGTTCAGCTCCTCAGGGAAGTGGAAGTGGACGATGGCACACAGTGCAGTACTGGTAACACTTACGCGTTAAGCAATTTAAATAAAAATGGCCAACTTTGCCGTGTCCTCAATACGCCAGAAAAAAATAAAAAAAAAAAATATTTAAAATGGCAGGAAAAAACAATAGAAATATAATAATAATTCAAGGTTTAAACAATAAAAGTTGAAAAGACAGACGAACAGAAATATAAAAAATAAATATTATGGCCGCTTTAGAATGAATGGCATACGAAATTGCCTCCAGTTTAGTGAATATAATTTGTATGCAAAAGATAGCGCATTTTGTAGAGCATTTTAATCCCATTTTAGCTGCAAGCAAATATTTATTTAAGTTTCACAATCATTCACTTTTATTTTCATTTTCATTTGAGGAACACAAAAATTACGGTCATTTACTTAATTTTTAAATGTGCCACACTTTACTGATTATATTCATAATATTTGTATATAATGATTCGAATTTCAGTACTTATTACTTTTTAAAGAGTTCGATCGCTTGATCAAATTTGAGCTATTGGAATATTTTTTATTATAAACTGTGCAATTGCTAGTTAAACCACTTCAGATATCGCTTTTATATGTACTTCTGGCATAAATAGTGGAAAACTGAAAAATTTTAACTTTCGTGCCTAAGACTGACGATATCGTAACTTCAGTTGTGTTTTTCCCAAACGTAAAGTTTTCAGTACATAACAAAAAATCATGAGTTTAGGTCAAAATTTCATGTTTTGAAGGTTCAGAAAAGTGAGCTAAGTTTAACCAATTTGTTTTCATATGTCAAATATTTCCCATTGTTATTGACCACTTCTCAATGTCAATGTTTATGTTTATGTTTATGATTATGTTGTTTTTGACCTTTCAAAATAGCGTCTTGGCTGGGTTGTGAACCACTCTAGTGGCTCGGATATGAACCATCCTTTTTTCGTACTAGATTTGTACAATAACTATCACATATCGTCAGATATATTAAAATAACTGTTTCTTTGTCATTTTACTCGGTTTGTGTTTATTTTTTTTTTATTTTTAGCCATGTTGTAAGCACTGTATCTACTTTAATTATTTAGATTTTTTTTGCATATAAACACTTCCATTGATTACGATTTTTTTTAGCCTAATTGACTTCATTATAAGTTGTTTGTCCTCCTAAGGCGTTCTGAATGAATAAAATCTCAACTTATTATGAAACTGTGGGTGTATAAAAAAGTTTGATTTTATGTTACCTTTCCAACGGTTTTTGAAATTATTCTGTGAAAAGTTAAAGCCCAAAAACAAAACCCGGTTCACAACCCCTACATATTATTCTATGTATTGCGAGTAAATGTACAGGGTGCTCCATCTTTTATGTCGGTATGTAAACATTGAATAACTTTGAGAAAAAACAACCGATTTCTATAAGTGATGTATTTTTATTCAGTTTGGTTCTTTACAATTTTTTTGGACTAGTTTTCGAAAACAATATCAATTAAGTGGCCACCTTTATTAGCAATTACAAAATGACTACTTTTTTTTGCGTTTGCCATTACCTTTCCGAGCATCTCGGGTGTTATAGCGTCAATTTCAGCACGAATGTTTGCCTTGAGATCCATGGCAAAAATTGTACTGAATTGACGTTTCCAAAACATATCTGATGCAATCAATCGGTTGGTAAATGTGAAAGTTATTCAGCGTTTACATACCGACATAAAAGATGGAGCACCCTGTATATTTTTATATATATATGTGTCGTAATTTGATTTGGCTGTAATTATTCTAGAAATGAAAAAAATTTTGCTCTCTTTTTTTCACTGAAAGTTTACTTGATGGTGTAGACTTGATGTCATCAAGAAGTACAAATTATAACGGTCAAATAACTGACGTGACATTACTTTTCACCTTAAAATGATCGACACATTTCCATTTGTATGGAACAAAACTCAGTTTGTCATTGATTTTTTATTTTATATATCGAAAAGTATCATTATTGAAATTTAACACAGAGTTAGCCACCTTACCATTCAATCTTCATATTTTATTTCGATGGTGCTTTTTTTGGACCTGTTTTTCGGGGAGAGTCATTTTTGCGAAACTTTTTTGGCGTCACATTTCGTTACGTCCCGTTGAATCTCGCAAACTATACAAGCTATTTTTATATCTTTTAAGCTATTTTAGTGAAATTTGGTATAGGTATGGTCAATATAAATACCATACACTGGTCGAAAAATATAATATATTATTATTACATATTATGTATCCACTTTTCAAATATTAGTTTCACTTCCATCACTTGTACTGAGTTGCACGTACATTTTTTCTATCATACCATTATCTCAAAACTTTCTTCTCACACATCCTGTGAAATGTATGAAATGTATTTGTATAAAACACAAAAACAAACAAAAAAATGCAAATACGAGTAGCGCCGACATTTTTCGCATTCCGAAAACAACTTAAGGGATAAGAAAAAAGGGCCAAAGAATATAAGGCTAGAAAAACATAAGTTAACAACAAATACAACAACAAAACCATGTTGGAATATCGTGACAATAATAGTGGGCATTTATATGTATAGTTGTTGTTGTTGTTGTTGGTGTCATTGTAGGCTTAGACGTCGCTTATGTCAACTGAAAAAAGAAATCTCACTTAAAACTGCAAATTTATTTCAATGATACTCATGGCAGCCAACAAAGACTTTTTTAATGAATGAATTTAAAAGGCGATGTTCTTTTGTTTTCATTTCTTTTGTGAAATTTTTTCAACAAAAAACAATGGCCAACGAGTGTGCATACATAGATCCTTCCGTCTACAAATGATATGGGAATTCACTTTCACACAGAATCCTTACACTTGTAATGGGCTCAGTTTTGAAAAAAGAAAATTTATGTTAACATCTTATTGTGGCACATACTCGTATAAAAAAAAACTTATTATCCCGAGAGAGAAATTTGGGATACGCTTTCTTATACATACATACATTGGTTTTGATTTTTGGGTTTAAAGAATTGTAGTTTCATTTGCACGCCGAAGGCTTTAATTTGAAAAGTCTTGAAGATATATAACGGTGGGGTAATTGCTGAAACAAACGCTTATTTAGATGAGATACAAAAGATATTCATTCAGTGTTTCGAACTAAAAGAATAATTTTTCACATATGAAATGGTTTTACTTATTTGTCAATGCCAAGTTCATTACGCCAGTTAATTAATTAATTATACCCGTAGTATCTTTTTGTTTTTGTTTATGACTGATAAAAAAAAATAACTTAACTTTTATCGCCTAATTAGCTCTGTTGTAGATAATGTGGTCAATACAATGAAAAATACAACATTTGCAATTTGACGTTAAAAGTAAATGTAATTGATTAACAAACGCAAATGTTCACTAAATTAATTAAGACCAATTACTTACAACGAATGAAATAAATTCGAACTCATCGATTTAAAGTCGATACCATAACTAGGGTGGGCCAGTTTCCAAGATGACCACGGCTACTCCCTACGCGAAAGTTCACTCAGTTATAAAAAAAGCCCAAAGTACTATAGCTCTATATTCAACTCCGCATATTCGTATAAAAACTTTCCCTTGAATTACGTGAAAAAAAATTCTCGAGAACGTTTTCTCGGATTTCCGAGCATGCAATCGCAACAAAGATTTTGTGACAATAATTTTTGAACTAGGAATTTGAAGTGAGATAAAATATTGTACCTATGACAAATTAATAACTTTTGTACCACAATTTTATAGCTTACTAAAATATTTTTCATATGAAAAATATTTTTGAAATCAATCTTACGGTTTCTATCTTAAAACGGTTTTTCTAAATGCTATTTCCGAATATTCTACTGATTACATCCTCAAAACTAAATTCGAGAGACTCTTTTCGATTACATATTCATTCTTAGAATCAAAAATTTCATACAATAAATACCCAGTCGGAGAATGTTCAATGCCTGCTTATAATCATGCCTTCTTTCTTGCCTTTTTTAAGTTATTTTAAACATTCTCGGATGACTTCTAAGGACGGGCTTATTAGAATGCCTGCCTCTTTCTTTACTATAGATTCTCTAAACATACTATTTATTATCATTTCATATAAGAAGCGATCATAGAAGGCCTTCATTGCTCTCTTCTTTGTGGAATCAGGCTTGTCATGTCTTGCTGCCCAAATACATTTTTTGTAAAAAAAATAAAGGAAGAAGGGAAGACAGCATGTCTGCTTCTGTCCTTTCATTTAGAAGCTTTGATAGAAGGCTACTTTGCTTAATTTTTTTGGAGATTTTTTTCAGATATCATAATTCTCAATATATGTAATGAAAGTACTACTTATTTATCTCTTGCTTGGTACATAATTTGGAATTTCTATGATAGAGTAGCTATCAATGACATCCAATATAGGACATGTCGATATTAACGAATATCGAATTATGCCTGCATTGCTGCCTTCTTTGTAGAAGCATGCGTGTCAGGCCTTGGCGCCTAATGACAACATTTGTAAAAAAAAAGAAAAAAGAAGGGAAGGCAGCATGCCGGTTTCTGTCCTTTACTATCAGAAGCGATCGTAGAAGGCCTGCTTTGCTGCCTTCTTTGTAGAAGCGTAAATGCCAACCCTTGGCGCCCAATGACAACATGTGTAAAAAAGAAAGGAACAAAGAATTCAAGGCAGCATGCCTATTTCTGTCCTTTCATATTAGAAACGATCGTAGAAGGCCTGCTTTGCTGCCTTCTTTTAGAAGCGAGAGCGCCAGGACTTGGCGCCCAATGAAATCATGTGTAAAAAATAAAGGGAGAAAGAAGGGAAGACAGCAGGCCTACTTGCACTCTTAGAAGGCCTAATATCATGCCTATTAGACTGCTTTTTCTCTTACTGGGTAAGGTTTAAAAGACGAAATATGAGGTGGTACTAAAGTAAACTTGACTTAAATTTGTCAATGAGAATAGAATTTTACGGTTTTTTTTTACTAACGGTACTCGTCATCGTAAACAAAATTTCGATATGGCCACCTTTTGCCTTGACTATGGCCTTCAAATGGTCAAAAAACGAGTTACATGCTGCACGAATGTGATCTTCCGGTATTTTGGCCCATTCTCGTAAAATGGATTCTTCAGCGCATCCATACTGGCATATTTTTTAGTCCCAGATGGAATAGTTCATCGGATTTGCGTCTGGTGAATTTGAGAGCCATGGTGTAGACGAAATGAAGTGTGGAACGTGTTTTTTTTTAACCTTTTTTGGTTCACACGAGCTTTATGAGATGGTGCTGATTCTTATTGGAACGTCCATGGTTTGCGTGCCCACGTCTCTAAAGCAGCTTCCAACACATTTTCCCGATAATATGTAGCATTGACTTTGGCACCAGACTCGATAAAAACGATTGGAGAGCGTCCATCTGCGGCCACAGCTGCCCATTATACCATTACTTGAGATGGGAAATTACTTCGGGTGGCTGTTCGTAGGCTCAAATTCTCGTGGGAGCGTTCGGTCAAATAAACACGATAATTTTGAGAGTTTATGAACTGCTCAATCGGGAAATTTTTCTCATCAGAGAACAAAATGTTAGGAAATTGGCCACGTTCGTGCAAGCGTAACAACTCCTTTGCTCTTTCGAGTCTTACTTTTTTTTGCTTTGGTGTAAGATCGTGTGCCTTTTGGAACTTGTAAGGCTTTACCTTGAGCTCATTTTGCAATATGCGTCTGATGCTTCGCTGGGATATTTTCAGTTCTTTGGCCAATTGATTACCACTACGACGTGGATTTCGTTCAAGTCGAGCCTTCACTTTCTGCACCATTTCAGGCGATGTTGCATTTTTTTTTTTTTTTTGTCCACCACCATAGCGTTTAGCAACGCTACCAGTACCATTATAACAAGTTATGGTACGATATACAAAAATTTTATTCACTTTGAGATGTTTGAGCTCACGAACAATAGCTGGTTGTGATTTTTCAGCCAAATATAAAGCAGTCACACTATTACGTTTAAAATCCATTTCGGAAAACTTTGGTTTTATAAAACTTTGACGCAAATGCTTTTGGCGGCTTGTAAATAATATAATGAGCTGTCTTTGGTATGAATTTGACACATCGGTTTGCCAAATTTATCGGTCTGAAGTTGGTAACAGTTCATGCGCCTAGCCCTTTATATAAGATCAGTTCATAGCTTACTTTGAAGACGAAGACTAGTACCTACTAAGTGATGTATTTAGTAGAAAATAGAATTATCGTTAAGTTGACTGATAGATTTTTTGCAGTGGAGTTCTGTAAGATAATATGCTGGCTATTATAAATATTCGTAAATTTTTGTCCAATGAATTACTATGCATTCCAATAAGGACATCTTAAGAAAAATAATTAAATTTTGAGTTTCTTGACAATTCATTCCAATAGTTAAACTTTCAAAATATGCCATAAATTTAATGCTTAGATTCCATCCTTAACAAAAAGTATTACTTCAAATGAAATTAGTGCAACACTAAATAAATAGTATGTGATTTGCAAACTCAGTAAAAACCAAAACATACTATACATATAAACATTAAGTAGAAAAATCAAATTGTTTAGCATTCAATTGAGGGAAGTCTACCCAGCACTCCCGCCAATTTCAACATAGTCAAATAATAACTCCATTTTGACGTTATTTCCAATATAATCCACTGGCGTCTAACATTTACTCAACGAATGTGCTATACCATATCGCTTAAGTCCAGAAACGTGACCTTACCACATATTTTTGTATTTTTTCAACGCAATACCTACTAACGTATATTTACTTGGCAAGGCTTTACGCCTAAAATTTATAGATGCGGATAAAATCAACAAAGGACACAAAGACAAAGACACACGGCACTGTTGCAATTTTGAGAACACTGTGAGGTAAGAATTATACAGTGGCTTGAATTGGAATTGTTGAAATAAAAAAGATTCTATCCAGATGGTATATTCTTTTCCATATTGAATTTTATTTGTCTTTAATAGTGCAAAAACCGTCATCATATCAAAAGTTAAGTATCTTTCAAAATAGTTACTATCTTAAACGACAAGCTTACCAGTTCCTCCAAACAAAATCTTTAGTTATTTTATAATAAGTACATCCTGGAAATTTGGACAACTTGATTTAAGTATTTTGGAAGCATCATGACGGTTTTGTATGTTCGTGATAAGCAACTTAGACTTAAGTAGCCTTCGTATTGATCATTTTGTGAGGTCAAGGATAAGATTTGGATTTCAGGACCAAGGCTACTTCGGTTACTGTAAATTTGTTTGCGTTTTGGCTGCACAATCTCTCGCATTTTTCTTTGGGCTTGTAATTTTAGTGTCGTCTCTGTCAATGTCTAATTGTTCCACTGTAGCACATATCCATAAAGCATTCTTTTGTTTTGCGCTTGAAATAAATCTGTCTAAAAAGCTAAATTTGAATGTTTTTTCCTTGCCATATTAGAGGAAAATTCACACAATTGAAATCATGCTGGTAGGCAATATATCACTCACTTTATCCTAAAATTTTGTGTGTTTTCCTTTGCACGTGTCTTTTTGAAATTGAGTTCTATTTTAATTTTGTTGACACCCAAAAATAAATTAAAACATTATTATTTTTGGAATAAGTATTTTTCATAAAAACCAAACAATCGCATATCCTTTATTGAGTGACATCTTTATATAGAATATTTGCATACGAGTCTAAACAGGTGGTACGTGCCATAGGCAGTTTTGCTCTTAAAAATGACAGCAAAATTGACATTTTGACTATAAGTCGCTGTTCTTGCTGTAATTCATTAATATGCTTCTCAAGCCTGACACTCCTATCCATATTCTGTTTGTCTACCATATATGTTAAAACATATGTATATATTTATGTGGGTATTTGTGTTTTATCGCAGACGCCAAATGACAAGTTGATTTGAAAATCTTTGTTTCGTTTTGAACATTTTCTGGCACCCCCATATAATCATGTAATAATAAATGGTGTCATACTTTCGACCTGGGGTAGCATAAAATATACTGAGAAATATAGTTATTATAGTAGGAGATCCGCTGAAGAAATTACTACCCTCATCGGCTTTCCTGATGAAATGTTTTTTTTTATATACAATAAAATATAGTGATAAATAAAACTTGCCTTGATTGGCACTCTATATCCTGGCAAGGATATTTTTAATTAAATATTATTTAATTACATTTTTGACCCAAACTACCCTCATTCTCTTTCTCAATAAATTTGGTGGCAATCGAAATCAAAAATCATATAGAAAATGCCGCTGTTTGACTGGCATGCTTTAGCCTGACAAGGATACCTGCCAATCAGGTCTAAATATTGCTGTTTGTGTGTGTCTGAAGCATTATAACTTGGAAACTGTTCAGCCAATGGAGCTGAAAATTCGGCAGTGAGTGTATTACAGGTACGGAAAGGTTTTTGTGCTACACACGAAGGTTGCCGAAGGTCACCTGAAGGTTTCTCAGTCAAAACGAAGAGTATATATGCATACTAGAGTGAAAACATTTATGGAGAACTATCAACAAACTTTAATAGATAGTTTTTTTAGACACCCGAAGATTTCCGAAGGTCACGAAGCTTCACAGTTAAAACGAAGGATATACATGTGTTCTAGAATAAAATCACTAAGGCGGACAATTAACAAGCCCTAATGGATTATTTTCTGGACACTTGAAGGTCACCTGAAGGTTTTGCAGTCAAAACGAAGAATAGCTAGGTATATTAGAGGAAATCATAAATGACCGACTATCAACAAGCCTTAATGAATAGTTTTTTGGAACACATAGATGTGGTGATGTTGTATTTTTAATAAAAGTTGCGTATTGAAATTACATATATTTTTAGATATTTATTTTGTATTTCATAATATTTTAGATATTGTTGCTTTAACAAAATTTTCAATAATAAATAATATTTTGATTTTTAAAATTCAAGTTTACATTTTACATGTCCTTAATTTAAAATTGAAAAAATCAAAGTGGAAATTATAAAGTAGAAACACTACATATATATTCTTCTTCTTCTTCATATAAGTATAGCCTTCGAGAACCTTCGTTTGTCCCAGAAAACTATCCATTAAAGCTGTTGATAGTTGTAAAGCCTTCCCGTCTTTCTAAATTGCTTTCATTCCATCATCAATTCGCTACGTTCTTCGGTTATCCAGCGTTGTATAGTTTTTGCTTTTATCTAATAGATTAGAGTCTTCGCTCACTATCGATATTTTAATGTAATTTGTTTATATTAGCTATCTCTTTGATGGAGTTAATGTATTCATTGGAAAAAAATATGAAAGTCTAAAAAATATGTATTAACATGGCTTTGATAACAACTATGGACTTCGAAGCGTAAACAATATAATCATTATATATCTTATCAATTCTTATGGATAGGTGGGTCGATAAATTTTACATTAAAAAATATATATTTACATATATTTATGTTAATATACAATACTTTTATATATACACAAATTGAGACATATGTAATTGCAAAGTTCATATGAATCAGCTATTGCTTAATTTAAAAAATTCCTTCACAATTCCGTCGTAATTGGGCGTCGTTTCAGTTTGAACCAAAAACCACTCTTCGGTACAACGCTAAATCCACGTAGATCATCCAAAAGATTTTTGAAAGTTTTCTCAGAGCGTTGAATTTCGAAATCCAACAAAAGATAGTATAACATTGCCTTAGCTTGCATCAGAGCATAACGACTACCTACGTTTAAAATAAAGTTTCTTATAAGTAACACATAAACTAAATAATTTTTCCTTCACACCCCCACTTACCGATACATATTCTGGGTCCCGCACCAAATGGCAAATAAGTGAATGGTTTTATATTATGCTTATTGTCGTCACTAAAACGTTCTGGATCAAATACCTCAGGATTCTCAAAGTATTGTTCATCCCAGTGTAAGCCGATTATATGTATCCAAATACGATCACCTTTTTTCAATTCAACAATTACATTGCCATCTTCATCTTTCAGCGTATAATCCTTGCTACATTCACGATCTGTCATTGGAGCCAAAGTCCATTTACGTAATGATTCCGAAACAACCATATCCAAGTATTTCATTTTATTAAGCGCATCATAAGTTAAAGTTTTACCATCTAATTCGTCGCGCATTTCACTGATTTCTTCATAAAGTTTCTCCTGTACATCGGGATTTTCCATCAGTTCATAACAAGTTGTACACAAGAGATTTGCATTATTCTCGAATGCGGCAAAAAAGAAAATGAAACATTGCGCCGCAATTTGATTATCAGTCCAGTGTTGTGTTGATTCCTTTTTCGCTTCCATTAAAAGGTTGATCATATCTGGGCGTATAATGTTGTTTTTCTCGCGATATTCCATGGCATCGACAACGAGACGCACAAAGTATGTGATGCTTTTTTCATCAAAAAGTTTGAGTCTTAGTATCTGAAATCATACATATCTGTGTTTTGCGTTTTTTTACAAAATTTGAGTCAAAACTTACCTTAGCTAATTTGGGTACCATACTGTACACGATAAACTTGATCGCCTGTTGAACTCTTGTTTTGCTTAGCTCTACACCAATTTTATAAAAAACATTATCCTTATCAACATATGAATTTGTTTTCAGTCCAAAGGCTGTGGTCGCAATTAAGTCATTGGATAAACGTGAAAAACATTCCTTTAACTCAATATCGAATGTTTTATTTTTCGAACTCTCCGCATGTAGATACTTCATACTTTCAGCAAAACAATCATTCATCAAAGTGAACATGGAACGCATTTTGGCACCGGTAAATATTGGTGTCATTGTATTGCGCATATCCTTCCATTCTTGATCTTGCATAATACTTAACATGGAGCCTAAAATTGGATCGGATTCAATATTTGAAATACGCTGATGATTGGGAAATGTATCAAAATCCTTGATGGTAATTTGTTTAATGAGTTCAGGATCTTGTACAATAAAAAAGGGATTAAGAAAATTGTAGTACCCATAGAGTTTGCTGAAATAAGAAATAAAAAAATTTAGGATAATTGCAATTAAGGACATGAATTATCTCATTTGTATTAAAAACAAATTAAATTCAAATTATCAGCCAATCCATGTCTAGCGTAAGGAAATTTGGCTGCACTGTCACGAAATTCTGTGAAATTTTGTTCATATTTCGTTTCAGGTCAAAACCAATTAAATTTTGAAAAAAAATATATTATGGTTTTTTTGTGGATTTTGGAAGAGGTGGAAAAAATTACAAAATCGCTGAAAAAATGACAAATATTACTTCACAAAATTATCCACAGGTTGGAAATGTCTTAATCTATATTCTTGTATTTTCGAAAGATTTGGAATAATATTTTTATTACTCTTTTAGTAATAAAAATAACAGAAAATGATCCACGCCCTTTTTTGATCTCTAAAATAAGTTTTTGGATAGAAAGCGAAATTATCTTTCATATGAACTCAAAATCAGTTTCCCATACCTTAGATATTTCTAAATCGATTTTCAAGTTCTGACCTATTTCAGACCTATTTTAACTACTTTTTTAGTCCTAAGTTGAATAAAAAACTCCATGATTTTTAAATCTTCTAAAATATTTTTTGTGGATAGAAGGCAAAACTTTCTACTTAAAACATGAGCCTTTTTAGATGTTAATATTTCTAACTTAAAACTAGTAAGGGTGTAACCTTTCGCCTGACCAAAAAATTAATAGCCTACCTACAGTATTTTGAAAATTTTGCTTATATGGGAGGTGCCAAGCCCTCTTTTTGCTCAGAGCTTGCATTTATAGTTCTTAACGTCTGAGTGAAATTTGGTTGGATTATCTCAAAAAACGTTTTCGGTTTAGCGTTTTGAAGCTTTTGCTTATATGGGAGGTGCCACGCCCTCTTGTCCGAATATACCCACTTTCTCAGAGCTTATAATTTGTAGTATTTATGTGTATTTTAGTTGCATTGTCGTGAAAAATACTCGAAAAGTGGCATTTTGAATATATTTTTTGTATGGGCGGTGGGCGTATCCGTTAACCGATTTTGCTCATTTTCAATCCCACGAGTTAACTTTGACGATAGAGGCAGTTTACCAAATTTCATTGAATTATCTTCCTCAGTTTTCCCAAAAAATGCATTTCCACACACAGCCAGCCAGCCCGACAGACAGACACGGCTATATGGACTCAGGAGGTGACGCTGATCAAGAATATATATACTTTTTTATATCTGCCACGCCTCCTTCTCTGCATTACAAACGGAACAAAGTGAATATACCCTGGGTGTAGGGTATAAAAATGTACAGATAAATTGAAGGAAGCCTTTTCTTAAGTGAATTGCCCTTAGACTGGCTAGAATTCGGACAATCTAGGAAGAAAAAGACAGCAAAAGGTAAAACGGAGAAAAACACTGCAGAGATATGTACTTTAAACGACTTATAGTCTATTGATTAGGACATTTTAAAAGGAGGTAAGACGTTCACGAGTTTTTATTACAGAAATTGGTCAATTGGTCATTAAAGAAAAAACTCTCACATATTTCTTGGATGCTTCTAGGAATATCTTGCCGTATGCACTTTTTTCGTAAGATGTCTTGGTTTTGAGTAAAAACACTTTTTCCGACCGCTAAAAAAAATTTCTATGTATCATTGGCCATATTTCGGTAAATTTTTTAATAAGTCATTTTAAAAGTAAAAAAAACAAGAATTCGTTTTTTTGCTTTTTTTTTTTTGTTTCAAAAAGGTGTCTAAAAAAAATATCGAAGCTTCGTTCGCAGTACAGGGCGCATTTCTATCCCTGCCCCGATTTTCACCATCTAATTTAAAGCACCTCGCGGATTTTTTTATCTTTAATGACCAATTGACCGATTTCTGTAATAAAAACCTTACTTTAAAGCATGTTTTTTACGGCCTAATCAATAGACTATAAGACTAAATGAAATGAAATTCCGATCAGGAACCGATTTTTCAAAACAATTCAAAATCCTTACTCCGATAGCGTTGATATGTGAAGTTCTTAAGATAAAGCTCAGATATTTACTTAAGTACTTACTGTTGTTTGGTTTCACGATAAAGATTAAGCATTATCTTATGAAGTGATTGTTTGTTTTGTATAAATGCGAAGGCATTTCCAAACAAAGGTATTGGTTTCTTATGTGGCAGGCCACGCTCTGCGAAAGTGTTATATTCTTTTGTTGACCATCTGTAAATAAAATACGCCAACACGGCTAAACCGATAGATATCTCTAAAATGACCATTTTTAAAACGCGTTAAACCGAACGCTTCAGCGAACTGTTTCTTACTGGAGTATACTGCTTGCAGTGGTGCTTATGATCATAAAGCTTTTAAAGTTTAATTCTCCGTAGCACCGAGAGCTTTTTAACATTGATTATCTTCATCATTTCACAATATTATTACATATTCTTATTTATATTAAATGATTGGTATTACGTCACGTGGGTTCTTGTTTGTTTTTAACGCCAAAAATCAAGAATTTTGTTGTTGAGCAAATTTTAACACTGAGAAAAAAAACTAAAATAATTGATTAGATTTAATCAATTAGTTTCTACCATTGAGATTATTTGTATTCAGCTTCGCATCATAAAAAATATCAATTTCACAACTGTAAGCCCTATATACACATTAAAAGTTTGCACCATTGAATTGAAGTAATAATACCATTAATTAATTATGTTTATAATTCTACAATATCGTTAAGTTTAAACTATGGGGACACTTGTTTATTTAATACTTGACCATTATCAAAAAAAAAAAAAATGTTTTCTTAACAGAACCATTAATTAAATGTGATGATACCAACTGAGAACAACATTTTAAAAATTAAATTAAAATCATTCATGCCTTTTAAATGTATTTTTTATTAATTGAAAATAAGAATTCCCAATAAACAATTTTATAACTTTTTCAATTTTTAAGTTATTGTAATTTTCAAATGTTTTCATAGCTAATTTTCAAACGTTTGGAAAATATTATTTTTTTATTATTTTTAAATTTGATTTGCAAAGTTAAAATCAACAATTGGAAAAATGTTTGTTTCCAAAAGTTTTAATAATCGTTTTCCAAACGTTCGAAAAAAATTTTATTTTATTTTTTCAATGACTTATCGAGCTAAGTAAAACACATGACATTAGAATCATAATTGGCACGTTAGGTCAGTTGAAAAGATTGCCGACTCATGATTTGGAAGTCAAAGGTTCGATTCTCAGCAAACAAATTTTTTTTTTATTTTTAATTAGATTAAAAATGTTTGGAAAATGTTGTTATATGAACTTAATAAATACTAACTAAATGTTAATTGGAAAGTAAAAAAATAATTAAAAATATTGAACAAAAAAATTTGGAAAATATTGTATAAAAACATTTTTAATAAGCTTGCTCCAAATGATTTTCACGAGCTTGCTATGAAGGGTTCAGTTTCGGTTATTAAATAATTAAAATTCAAGAATTTCCAAACATTTTGCAAGTTAATTTCCAAACGAAATGTTTGCTTCAAAAAGCGTATTATAAAATATTTTCCAAACGTTTTTGTTTGTTGGGTATTGAATAGTTTTACGTAAAATATTTAATTTAAAAAGTAACCATCATTTTAATAAAATAAACTATTTAATAAGCGTCACATTAAATCAATAGGTAAAGTATTATCATTTTAATCGCACATTTTTACAGAGTATAATGATTAAAAGTCAAGCAACTACTCATGTTGTGTGCATGAACTTGATCTTGTGCTAGTGGCACCCTAATAAAGGTGTAGCGCCATATTCTGCTTTACGACGTTTGTTTGAATAACAAAACTTAATTGATTACTGCAAAGATCGTTTATTTATTTTTAACGCGTTTACATATGCGGCGGCTTTGCGAAAAAAGCTCTTTGACACTAATTTCTTGTATAGTATTGGGGTGGCCAAAGCGCTACTCTCACAGTCAATTACAATCACACTTAAAGCTTAATCCCTTAGCCAAAACAAGAGTAGAGATATTTCCTTTTCTACACAAAACTATTCAGGAGATTTCTCACCCGACTGGAAATTAGTTCTGGAATAGATTCGATTCGTATTAGAACTGCCTGAAATATAATCATAGATGGGTCAGATTTTCTTTTCTGTATATTACAATAAACATCACAGTTCATACGAAGCGAACCGGATGCGCTCAACATTACCGGCCTTAATAAAAATTGTTTTGAGAAGCGAGTTTATTGGATCTTGGTTACAATTACTGATACGCGTGAAGTATACCTGATTTGTCTTTTAGTCAATGTCTATGGAATATGTATTTAAAAAATGCCTAACATCATGCGATAAAAAAATTTGCATTATTACGCCTATAATCTTGATTTAAGCTGTCGTCTGTCTGGGGCATAAGTTTTGCAATTCAATATTTGAGATATCTCTTAAACTATAAGCCTCAGAAAAGCAACTCTACCATTTTGAAAAGAAAATTTCAGCTCCCTAAAATAGCGCTATAGAAAATTACATTTTGTGGCTTTGAATTTTTTTTTGAAGAAAAAAAAAGGATAATTTAAAAAAGTTTTTATGGATGAAGATAAAGTAGAGCAATTAAAAGATCGCATTCAGAATCACCATTACCAAATGTATCGAAAATGAGTATTTTTTGTTTCTATTGCCTAATTTTTTTTTGAGATCTGTGACATTTAAAAAAAAAAAAAAGAAATGTGAAAGTTCACCTATATTTTTCCGACCTTCGATTTTTTAATTTACATACATTAGGAAAACTTTATGCATACCCAGTTTTTTATATTTTTTGGTGCAAGAAAACTGTGTCATCAAAAAATACCAAATTTCTGAAATTTTGATCATGTATTAAGGCATATCCTCCGAAAATTTACAGCCACAATGTTAAGAAATATATCGTGAGAGGCTACAGAAAAATACTGCATACTTAGAAAATCTCCACATCTTAGGCCGATACTTTGTAAGTTGTTTCCTGCACAGTGTGCTTTATTGTTACTGCCATCAGTGTCAAAAATTTTATTTTGTTTTTTGCATCAATGTTTGGGCACACATTACTTCCCAAAGGGAAGAAATGAAGCTGCTTCCAAAAAAAGCGCAATAGAAGCACATCTCTGGTAGCATACAAAATATTTTCAGATTCTATTTTTTTTTTTATTGCTTATAAAAGTTAATAAATCTTCCAAAACTTACAGAAAAAAAAAATAGTTTTTTTGAAATGGAACTTAAAATTTTGAAAAACTTCTACGGAAACAAATTTCATGCTTCCAAATGTGTGCATCTACGGAAGCGTATTTGAAGCGTACTTCATGTGCTTCTGAAGATGTGCATCTCCGCTAGGACATGCTGTGTTAAAAAATTTAAGCAGTGAGAACAGCACTGGAAGCAGCTTCTTGCTTCCCTAGAAGCGCAACTAAAGTCTTTTCAATGCGCTTCCGTTTCCCGTTGGGTTCTTCGATCATAAAGTGTAGATTCGCGTCAATTTCAGTAATGTTTCAATTTGTACTGGCACTTATTTTTATTAGTTCTTCCTCATCATTATGTTTTAGTATTTTATGTTTGCAAGCGATGACTGAGCTTAGAATTTTTGTTCGTAGTAGCAGAATTCGTAATGTACTATTTCGTCGTATTTGATAATTTGTTAATTTCTTTACACGTTGTATACCTATTGATTTTTTCCTAATTGGTAACGATGAAGATTGTCAGGTATTGCGCATAACCTAATCGACATGGAGATAGAGCTGATCACGGCTGGGTGTAATGCATATTAACTTTTGTTGTTTATCTACTTATATTTTGCATTTACGTCGCAACCCAACGGGAAACGGTAGCGCATTGAAACGACTTTAGTTGCGCTTCTAGGGAAGCAAGAAACTGCTTCCAGTGCTGTTCTCACTGCTTATCTTTTTTAACACAGCATGTCCTAGCGGAGATGCACATCTTCAGAAGCACATGAAATACGCTTCAAATACGCTTCCGTAGAAGTTTTTCAAAATTTTAAGTTCCATTTCAAAAAAACTATTTTTTTTTTTTCTGTAAGTTTTGGAAGATTTATTAACTTTTATAAGCAATAAAAAAAAATAGAATCTGAAAATATTTTGTATGCTACCAGAGATGTGCTTCTATTGCGCCCTTTTTGGAAGCAGCTTCATTTCTTCCCGTTGGGAATATGCTTTCTTGGGAAACACTGTCGCAAGTAGTGCTATAAGTCTACAAAGAAAAAAGTTCAAGTGCAGTGCGGGACGGATTCCGCCGGAGTCCTGCTGAATACTTGAATCGCTAAAACTATTTAGAAACAGTTTTAAAATAAAAATTTTTCAAAATCCGATGCTAACCTACGTCACTACTTGCTAAAGTAGCATAGGCCTTTACTTAATTTGATGGATTACTTTGATATTTTTCTCATAGTCGGTTTTTTGCAAAGAGTTTCCAAAATGAATTTGACTTAATTAATTACTTCATCAAAAAGCAAACAGATATGTAGCTCAAGAAAAAAATCACCACTTGAGTGAATTGACTAATGCATATACAAGTGCTAAGTATGTATAGCAATCTACATATGATACATACGTACATATACTTTCAAAGGCATACAAAGTTTATCAACTTTAAGTGAGGGGATTCATTTCACTTGTCTTGCATCTGATATATTGTCTAGTAAATATTAATTGTAGATTACGACATACGCGTACTGTATCGTTAAAAATCTAAATAATTATTGTTTCACTTGAATGACTATAACAGGCTTTTGAGATAAAAAAAAATTAATTAAAAGTTGTGCGTAGCATTAATCGTTATATATTATATATTTATATATTAAATTTGCTTACATTATACAGTAAATGGTAAATAATATCAAGCAAAAATAAAAATCTTGTAATAATAATTACCTGTACACAACTTTAAGTAATTAAAACATTTTGTTACATTTGGTCATCATATTCATATATATAAAAAAAGTAAGAAAGCTTAAATAATATAAGCCCTGCTCATTTCCTTGGCACAAATTTTATCCAATAGCCACTTTGTGGACTTATCTGGAATGTACGTAAATCTTCTAATAAATTTTCAACAGATTTTTTAGAGCGCTCCAATTTGAAATCTCGAACCAAATAGTAAATCATTGCCTTAGCCTGCATAAGCGCATAGCGATTACCTACAAATTAAAAGATTTGAATTATTCCCATACATCAAAACCGAATAAAGTAGACTAACCAATGCAATTTCTGGGTCCTACACCAAAAGGTATATAAGTGTTTGGATGAATTCTATGTTTATTTTCATCACTAAAACGCTCTGGATCGAATTCTTCTGGATTTTCAAAGTAGGTTTCATCCCAATGAAGACCAGCAACAGGAAACCAAATATTGTCACCAGCTTTAAATTCAAATACCACATTATCATCCTCATCACGTAGTGTATAATCTTTGGAACACGTACGATCAGTTGTTGAAGCTAAAGGCCACTTACGTAACGATTCTGATACCACCATATCCATATATTTCATTTTATACACATCATCATAGTTGAGCAAACCACCTTTAAGCTGTTCATGTACTTCAGTAATTTCCTCATAAAGACGCTGTTGTACGTCGGGATTCATCATCAACTCATGGCAGGTTGTGCAAATTAAATTTGCGTTATTCTCAAACGCAGCGAAGAAGAATATGAAACATTGCGCTACCAATTCTTCATCGGACCACTGTTGATTTGATTCATTTTTGGCTTCCATTAATAGTTGAATCATATCGGGGCGCACAGTTTTAGTTTCTTCGCGATATTTCATTGTATCGATAACAAGACGCGTAAAATAATCGGTTTGTTTTTTGCTAAAGATTTTCAAACCCAAAATCTGTAGATGAAGAAAAAACCTTGAATTAAATATTTTATATGTAATCAAAATAAATGAAAAATACATAAACGAACATGATAAAAAACAACATAGTTATGAGGTCCAGCCTTAGAAATACGCATTAAAAAAAAAACGTACTAAAAAAATATGTTTATCAAGAGATTAAAATGAAATTTTCAGGGATAAATAATGTTTTTTAAACTAGTTTTTTATATCAAAAAAATTTACGTTGAACCGATTACTTACATTCATTAGCCATGGAGTAACTTGTAACAACATGAACTTAATCATGGTTGCTCCCTTAAAAGCAGTAACATTTTGTCCAATGCTGTAAAATTCATTGTTTACATCAGTGTATGAATGTACTCTTAGACCAAATGCGGTAGATGCAATTATATCATTAGATAAGCGCGTAAAGCACTGCTTCATTTCAAGTTCCGCAGCACCACCGCCATCTTTTGCCAAGCCACGAATATGATTCAAACTCTCATCGAAGCAATCATTCATTAAGGTAAACATTGAGCGCATTTTCGACGCTGTGAATATTGGCGTCAATGTATTGCGCATATCTTTCCAACGTTGGTCCTTCATCATGGTTATGAAATTGGTGAAGAGTTTATCATTATCACCCTTAAAAAATTCCATGTGATTTGGAAAATGATCAAAATCTTTAATAGCTATCTTCTTTATATGTTCCGGATTACAGACGATAAACACTGGGATACGGAAATTAAAGTAACCAAATATTTGACTGAAAATCAAAATTTATAGGAACGCAATTATGTATATTTTAAATAAAATGTATATTCAATTTATAACATACTGTTTTTTATTTCTGCGATAAAATTTAATCATACTCAACATCAATGACTCCTTATTGAATGTCATCGATGAAGTGTTACCTATCAAGGGTAATGGTTTTTCATATGGCACACCACGTAGCTCGAATGTCCTGTAGTTATATGTTGACCACTTGTAGAGGGCATAGGCCGCCGCCAATAATAACAGTGTTATTTCCAGCAACACCATTTTATTTATTTCGCTTCAAACTTTAGCTTTCATATGAACTTAGCACATCGGTTGATTATATAGAACTAATAAAAGAATGAGAGATACACTCTATTTTTAATTGAGCTTGCGAAAGCTTTTACAAATTTGACTTCTAAAAATAAACGGCAAATCTTGCCATATATAGAAGAAATCGCCAATGGTTTAATTTATTGCGAAAACGAGTCAAGTACATTATCTCACTATCACTTAAGTACTTAAGTGAGAGTTTTGCTTAGTAAAATGGTGATAATATTATCTTCATACCTTATCATACACTGGTCGGCAAATATATTTTGATGTAAAAATAATTATGGCACGAAAAAATTTGTTGTGTTTTTGCATTCTAATCATTAGAAAAATAATGCAAACGGTAAACGACAAAATATTTGATATGCATATAGATCTAAGTACGATCTTTCTTTTGAGCATAATTTTCCCATCGTTAATGAACAGCTCTAATCACAACAACTTTCGAAAGATTCGAAAGATTTTGTAAAAATATATTTGCCGACTAGTGTATCTCTCACAGCAAGATAGAGCATTTAAATTTCTATGTTATCATATCACCGACTTTAAATTATTTGTTAACTCAAATATTTATTGATTTTACTTACTGTGTAGTTGAGAGTTTGGTCGGAAAGTAGATACACCGTTCTTACAACTATTTTTGTAATTATAACGAACATACATGAGAAATTTTTGACTTCTGAAAAAGATCTCAGCATTTAAGAAGGTTCCAACTATCGCAATAAGCTGCCGTACACGGAAAGTAAAGATAAATAAAACTTATCAGAAACGGGCTGTAAAATGCGTACAAACGATAGATTTAGGTATTTTTTGTGAGTCACGTCAGGAGCTTATCGATTTTTATAATAAATGCTTTTACTTCTATAAGAAATCATATACAAAATTTGAAGACGGGTGGGTAAAAATTCTGACTCAATAATTTGTATGTGTCCAACTGCAAATATACATAGCTGATTTCGTTATAAACCTCATTTTTTCTATTAAACAGTATGGCAAATTTCGATAACTTGGTAGAGTCATTTTTAAACAAATAGAGACTAAGTCCACTTCATTATAATGATGGCAGTGGTGCAGATGGGTAATGAGCGTATCTATCGGACTGTGTGTAATTATTAAATGACATAGTTCTTCCCCCGGTTCAAATCTCACCCAATGCATAGTACAAAAAAAAAAATTTTTTTAAATTTACTTTTTTTTTTTATTTTAATTGTTCCTCTTTTATAAACAGTTTCAAAAAAATTAAAAAAATTGTATTCCTGTTTAATAAGTTTTACTATCGTGTTTAATAATTTTTACTATGTTAATATCGAAACATTGCTTGGGAGAAATTTTGAAATTTTTATAAAATGAAAGAAGATTAAAAAAGTTCAGTAATTTTTGATCGTTTATCGACACAAAAATTTTAAAACTTTTCGTTCCGTATATAACGTGCTTTCTGTGAAAAGACGACTCAGTCCTTACTATCTACAAGGCTGCACAATAATTATATGTGGTTACGTTAATTTAAAGACTGAATTTCGTAAAAATATTATAAAAATCACTCAAATGCAAGCCAATTTTAAAATGATAACAAATTTTGGCATGTTAGCTCTTTGTTTCCGAAGAAAGCAAATATAAAGATTAAGATAAAACCACCATATGAACGAGTTGACTCATGCAGACACCATATCTTCAAGCACTTGTTTTGTTTATCAACAAAATAGAAATGTTATGTTATCACGCCTCTGTCAATTAGATAAAGTTGGATGAACTTGAAAAAAATTGTGATTTTTTTCATAGTTATCAGATTAACTACTTTCGATTATTTGATAATTTCAGTGTTCATCGTTTGTTTTTGTATTTTCGTTATGTCAAACAAGTTTTCAGTTTATTTATGAAAGCTTTTACAATCAGTGGGATTCAGTTTAAGTAAACAGAAATAAAAAATAAATTGTACGGATTTGATTTCTCTCTCATTCGGGTGAATTTTGATCTACCACGTCTTCTACTGTTTGCGGATTCTACTTAAGTGGGTGGTTTCTGTAGAGTCCGTACAATTTGCGTAGCATGATCTTGTTTGCTATGTACATTTGGTTTAAGTTTTGTTGAAGTCCACATTTGCGATACGAATTTTACATTGAATTAAAAATTCAAACTTTCGTTTTGGTGGGAGCAAATGGTTTTCAGATTTGGGATTTTTTTTCGCAATATTGAGAAAATAAAATTTTCTAGGGAAACAATAATTATGAGAAAAAACTTGGGGGAAAAAATCATGCCTAAACAGTCTGAAAATTTTGAACCATTTCGATAATATACACGAATTTAGTATTTGCTCTTGAATAGTGATATTTTGCAGGCAGCTGATGTTCGTTACTGAGTTTTCAATTTTATTCAAAATATATAAGTGAAAAACATTAATTCAGTTTTTCAAATTTTGAGATATTTAAACTTCAAAAAACAAGTTTTTGTTTTTTTGTATAGAAATTGTTATATTCCCTTTTTATAATAAAAATAACCAGTTTTTTACAGAGATATAGCTTAATGGATCTTATCAGACTAAAGACTATAATAATGAATATCAGAAAAACTAAATAGCTCAAACCGAGAAGACTGACTTAGCGTTTTTCACTTGAATAGAGACGATATAACTGGAATTAACCTAAAAGCCATAAAGGGATATTGTATTGTTTTTTGCAGAACAAATAATTTTTGTACGAACTAATTGATTAAAAAAAAAAATAAATTTATGTCCGAAAATATTTCAATATTTTTACCTATAACATTTTTGCGAATTTGAATTTTAAATTTTGAAAGGAGTTTTACAGTACGAGTACCGGCAGTAAAAAAACGTATTGATCGAGTTACTAGTTAAGATCCAATTTTCACATATATTTAGGAATGGGGGAATATATTGGTTGCCTATCAAAATGCGGCCGCTAGTATTTTCAAATTGCGATAACTTATGAACCATGAGTATCAGTGGGAAATATGCCCAGATCTTTTTTACGGAGTCATATGTTCTACAAGTAATTTTTATTATATGTAAAAACAAATTTACCGTTTAGGAGATATTTATAAAAAACCGAGTTTTAATAAATAATTCTGAAACGGTACATTTTTTTTACATATAATGAAAATTACTTGTAGAGCATGACTCTTCATAAAAAAAATTCAGGCACTTTTCCCCGGTCTCGCGGTTCATAAGTTATCGCAATTTGAAAATGCTAGCGGACACATTTTGATAGGCAACCCTCCATTCCTAAGTGTATGTAAAAATTCGATCTTAACCTAACTTAACTCGATCAATACGTTTTTTTACTGCCGGATCTTAGACTATTAGTTTTGGAGAAAAACAGAGTTGAGGAAAAATTTTTGTTTTTTAAATAATATTCAACAAAACCAATATGTAGGTATATATTTATAAAAAATTTATTGAAAAAATTTTTTGGGGAAAAGATTTTGTTTTTTTGGGGAAGGTTCAAAACCTTTATCAGAGAACTGTGTTCTTGGTTTTCAAAGTCGATTATGGGTGTATACGACCTACTTCTACACGTCACGATTCTAAATTATACATAGTATCGTTGGATCGAAGTGAAGAAAATGGCTTTTTTAGGCACGTGGCGCACTTCGTTTTTGCCAATGGATATAATATTCACCATTAAAGAATTCTTTCAACTTTTCCAATCGTATTCTGGCATGTTTCGGAATCATTCATTGAAAGTATTTTAATTGCATATAAAGAATACATTTTATTTGCATGGAGCTCAGATTTATTTCATCGGATGTAATATTACCTCAAATACCTTAAAACATTGCTTTTTATACTTTGAAGCAAGTAATCCTTAGAATTCTGAAGTAATAGAAAAATACCAAATTCAGATTTAGAAATAGAAATTTCTCTACACACATTATAGGCTTTCAAAACCAAGAACTTTAAGAAATCGTAGGAATATGTAATGAGAAGTGTGCAAACTTCTTGAAAATAAAGTAAAATTTAACAGTGCAAGCGGTTCAAAACAATAAACATTTTCATAAATTCCAGCAAATCTAAACACTTAAAAGAACACATGTAAATAATATAAAGTTTGATCATTTTCTTGGTACAAATTTCAACCAGAACCCACTTTGTGGGCTTATCTGGAATGATCGTATATCTTCCAATAAGTTTTCAACTGATTTTTTGGAGCGCTCCAATTTAAAGTCTCGCACCAAATAGTAAATCATTGCCTTGGCCTGCATCAACGCATAGCGATTGCCTGCAAAATAAGAGATTTGAATGATTCGCAGATATCAAAACCGAATAAAATAAACTTACCAATGCAAATTCTGGGCCCCACACCAAAAGGTATATATGTATTTTGCTGAATTCTATGTTTATTATCATCACTGAAACGTTCTGGATCAAATTCTTCCGGATTCTCAAAGTAAGTGTCGTCCCAATGGAGACCAGCAATTGGAAACCAAATATTGTCGCCGGTCTTAAATTCAAATACCACATTGTCATCTTCATCACGTAGTGTATAATCTTTGGAACACATACGATCAGTTGTCGCAGCTAAAGGCCACTTTCGTAACGATTCTGATACGACCATATCCATATATTTCATTTTATACACATCATCGTAACTGAGCGATTCGCCATTTAGTTGTTCGTGTACTTCAGTAATTTCCTCATAAAGACGCTGTTGTACGTCGGGATTCATCATCAACTCATGACAGGTTGTACAAATTAAATTTGCGTTGTTCTCAAAAGCAGCAAAGAAGAATATGAAACATTGCGCTACCAATTCTTCGTTGGACCACTGTTGACTTGATTCGTTTTTGGCTTCCATTAAAAGCTGAATCATATCGGGACGCACAGTTTTAGTTTCTTCGCGATGTTTCATTGTATTGATAACGAGACGCATGAAATAATCAGTTTGGCTTTCGGTAAAGACTTTTATACCCAAAATCTGTAGATTGAAAAAAAAAATAATTTTATCGAAAGAAAAAAATTTAACTAAGTAAGTAATTAGTATGTTTATAACGAGATTAAAATATAAATTTCAGGCATGATGAAAACTTGTACTTTTTTATAAAATATACATATTTTTGAATAGAGATTGTGAAATGATTTTGGACTGCTAGCTTACTTTCATCAGCTTTGGCATCGCTTCCATCATCAACAATTTAATCAAGGTTGCTCCCTTAAAGTTAGTAACATTTTGGCCAATGCTGTAGAATTCATTATTTTCATCAGTGTAAGAATGTACCCTTAGACCGAATGCGGTAGATGCAATTATATCATTAGATAAGCGAGTAAAGCACTGTTTCATTTCAAGTTCCGCAGCACCACCGCCATCTTTTGCCAATCCACGGATATGATTCAAACTCTCATCAAAGCACTCATTCATTAAGGTAAACATTGAGCGCATTTTCGCTGCCGTGAATACCGGTGTCAATGTGTAGCGCATATTTTTCCAACGTTGATCCTTCATAATGTTTAATAAACTGCTAAAGAGTTCATCATCGCCAGCCTTAAAACGTTCCATGTGATTTGGAAAATGATCAAAATCTTTAATAGCAATCTTTTTTATATAGTCCGGGTGACTGACAATAAACACAGGTGTGCGGAAATTGAAGTAACCATAAATTTTACTGAAAAACAAAAGTTGTAGAAATGCAATTACATATGTATATACATAGATGAATATTTATGCAATTATGACTTACTGGTTTTTGTTTCTGCGATACATTTTAATCATACTCAACATCAATGACTCCTTATTGAATGTCATCGATGTAGCGTTACCTATCAGTGGTAATGGTTTTTCACATGGTATACCTCGCAGCTCGAAAGTCCTGTAAGTATGCGTTGTCCATTTGTAAATAACATAGGACGCCGCCAATATAAGCAATAATGATTCCAGCAACACCATTGCAATTTTATTTATTTTTCTTCAAATTCTAGCTTTCACACGAACCTAGCACACCGGCTGCTTACAAAAAACTAAATAAATTTTGAGAGAGACACTCTATTTTAAATTGAGCTAGCGAAAGCTTTCAAAACTTCTAGCAAGAGGCAAAGAACCAGTATGGTCACAAACATTACAAGAACGAAGCTAGAGAAACCAAAAACAAATCTAATAAGCTTTAAAAAAAGTCCAAACATTTAACATTCAACTTAAGGTTTTTATTCATACTTTTTTGTATCTTTGCAAATATGGTAGAATATGATTTTTTTCGTAAGGGATATTTTTCTGCATCTAGGCAGCTTTCAGTGAGATCTAGAGGCTAAGAACTCCATTACTAGTCAAGTTTGAAAATATGTTTTTCTTCTATTTTATAGATTGTCATCCTGTTTGTTTAATAGAAGAAAAAAATGTCTGGAAACTTTAAAAGTAATAGAGTTGAGCTAAGTATTTATTAGCTCTTAGGGGTATCCAATGGAACTTTACCTAACATCTTAGACGGAAAAAACTATTTTTTTTGTAGTTTTTTATGTTTTTGTAGTTTTTTTTGGACAAGTGGGTGTGGCACCCATACAACTTATTTACATTTTGCGCTATATCTTAAAAACGAAACGTGCTAACGTGCTGGACAACAATTAGCTTGAATACGATGATAAAGAATTGCTATCGGGATCGGACCACTCTTCGCTACTTGAAGCATTATTTGAGCGCACTCCTCTTATTTCCGATGGATCAGCAAAAACAAGAAAAACTAATATGTCCGGATGCAATTTGCGGACATTTGTAAGGGGCTGCTCTCGGTAGGAATCAACCAAAGAATCCCAACTGATAAGAAACATATTCATTACATTCGTATTTGTATTTACTCTTGAGCTTTTACGTGTGTTTGTCAAACGAAAACGCCTACAGTCTTTGTTGCGAGCCTCTTGTGCCTCTTCAGATAATTGCCCTATTCCAACGATGCATTATTGTATTATGTCTTTAGCATGGCAGAAAATTTTATGAACTGTTACCGGCATAAAATACCAGCTATAAAGTTGTATATATAATGCCTTTGTTTCATTTATATAAATTTCGAAGGCAGAAATATCTATATTATAACCAGAAGAGATACAGCTTAGAATTATATAAAATCTTTTTATAAGCTTCTCGTCTACTCCAGTTATCGCAGAGCTTTGTTCATATTTTTAAAAAAATCGTCGGGCAGTGTTTGCATCGTTTGAGGAGCCATAACCTGGCTTGGGTTTATCTATAACTAGACCCATTTCATTTTTAAATCGAAGTTGAATTTGTTTTTTTCTAGTTTCCACGGATAATTTATTTTTGCTATCACGAATTGACCATTTTTTAACATCCATCCTGTACCCAATATGCAATATACAATCAAGCGTTTTGATCCAGTCATGAAGGGATGATAAGCCATAACAATAAAATTCTGGTCGAGCTTCTTTAACATTTTGTATAGCATTGGTGATTTGCTATCTTACCGTCTACCATTGTGCAAAAGAATAATAATTATTGCTTTTCTCGGGCTTTCTACGTTTATTTTTTCTAATTTTTATTTTTATAATTGAATTTTTTTTACTGTGTATTAACATAACGTGTTGTGTTTTTAAATATGTTACCTGGATTACAGCTCAAAGTAATGAAATTACCCAAAAACCATTCATTATATTTAGAAAAAATATTCGGAACTTGGATTTGAAATTTAAATTAATAGCATTTTTAGGACAATCAAAAAAATTAAAAAAAAAATACAATGTCAAATTTGCGCACTTAGGCACTCCTAGTGCTTAGAGTAGACATAATACTCAGTTGAAAAAAAAAAGTTTGGTGAAAATATCAAGTGACCATTTTTTTATCTACCAAAATATTTAGCCAAATTTTTCGTTTTTGAGAGTAATTTACACTTCACTACAATAGGTTTTTTTTTATTTCGTGTATTTATTTTTTTTTTTTCTCAGTGTAAAAATATTGTGTGTTATATTACAAATATTTAAACCCCACAAAAAGTCTCATCGACTTAAAATTATTTATATTTCAGACAATACGGTCAGAGCCTAATTAATACAGTCCAAGGTAAATTTGCGCACTTAGGCATTCCCAGGGCTTAAAGTAGACATAACACTGATTAAATAAAAAAAGTTTGGCAGAAATATGGAGTGACCATTTTTTTTTTTTTTTTCCAAAATGTTTTGCAGAATTTAGCGTTTTTACACATTTAGCTCCCTAAATTCTATTCTATAGCACCAACATTTTAAAAGATTTGGTTTTGAATTTATAATGTTTCCATAAAACATATCTTGGCCGTAATGTGTGCCGATTTACAACTCTTTTCGATATTGGGAAGTATTAAAAAAATATTGTGAAAATAGCAACTAATTTCATGGACACAAATTTGTAAAACATAATTTTTTAGGCCGACTTTGACGATTTTTGGTATTTTATGTAGAAAACGGAGGTAAGTAAAAAATTACTTATGTGTAAATCATATATTTTCTGATATTATTTCATATTCGGAATGTAAAAATTCGATTTCGAGTTTTTTCCGTCTAGCTTGTATTAATCGCATCACTGTGCGACATCTGCCTCTTATCGTCCTAACACTCAGATATGCAAAGCTAAATTGAAGACCTTGTCTTGGAATCACAAAAGGCCGGCCTTAAAATCAACGTATCCAAGACTAAAAGCATGAAGTTAAACGCAAGCAATGACATCACGTTTAGAGCTGGCAGTGATGACATCGGAAACGTCGATAGCTTCACGTATTTAGGCAGCATTATCTCCATGGATGGTGGAGCAAAAGAGGATATCAACTCAAGAATAGCAAAAGCAAAAGGCGCGTTTGCTCAACTGAACAAAATATGGTCTTCATCCGTTATATCCACCAAAACGAGAGTGCGAATTTTTGATTCGAATGTGAAATCGGTTTTGTTATATGGGTGCGAAACGTGGCTTGTTACTGAACAACTAACGAACAAGCTGCAAGTATTCGTCAACAAATGCTTAAGGCGAATACTAAAGGTTTGGTGGCCTCGCACTGTATCAAATGCCGATCTACATCAAAAATGCATTCAGAGGGCTATAGCAATCGAGGTCAAGCTGCGCAAATGGAGATGGATTGGTCACTCTCCGGAAACCACACAGCGAAGTTTGTCGCCAGGCTCTTGAGTGGAATCCACAAGGTAGTAGAGCACGTGGTAGACCCAAAACCAACTGGAAGAAGTCGCTGGAAAAGGAAATCCAATAATCGGGAAAGACGTGGCAAGAGATTGAAGTCATCGCAAGGGATCGTGACAAATGGAGAGATTTCATATTGGCCCTATGCTCCTCCTAGGAGTTAAAAGAGAATACATACATACATTTATTAGCTCTATTGAAAATTTAAAAAAAAAGATAAGAAAGTTTACAATTAACAAGACGATATGACAGATTTTGCATGATTATTCCTATCAAATTTACGTGAAGAGTGATTTTTCAAAAGAGCTTATTTCCAAAACGTGAAAGTAATGTCATAATAGTAATTACCTGATATTTTGTTAGAAATTAATAAAGTTGGTTTTCGTTTTCACGAAAAGTTTACATAATGGTGGAAGATTTATGACATTAAGATAACAAAATAATATCGTTTAAATAACCTATTCAGGCATGTTCCGAAATCCGATTCACTTCGGATTTCGGAACAATGCTCTGCATTGCGACAAATAAGATGGAATCGGATTTGTATTTCAACGAATAAAATTTGCTAAAGGTTCCAATTTGACTTACCGAAACATAAATCCGATTTGGTGTTAGTTATCGAAATACGGAGCTCTTGAAGATTGCTATGATTCCAATTCCGAAGTGAGTCGGATTTCAGAACATGCCTGATTATTATGTGCATGACATTACTTTTGCCTCGTTTTGGAAATACGGCCTTTTGTAAAAAAAACTCCTAACGTCTCCTAAAAATTTGAAAATATGGACATAATATATTATATCGATATACTAAATGAATACATATTAAAACAAACCTAATTTTCGTGCAAAGCATCGAAACGTCCTAGTTTTCGTCCAAAATTTGAAGACATCGTATTTTTTGACATAAAATCTTTAACGTTTTACTTTTCGACATCAAACTTCGAAGAAACCTGCGTTTCGTCATATATAATGAAACAACCTAGTTTTCATTACAATTAATTAGTTTGAAACGTCCTTCTTTTCACCCAAAAATCAACGACAACTTAGTTTTTTTATGGCAATCGTTACTTAAAACAGTATGTTGTTTTTCAAATGCATCTAGATCTCTTTGATATTTGTTAAATAAACCTAAAAATTTATTACTTAAACAGTTCTAAAATAGTTTCCCGGTATTTTATGGTTGATAATGGAGGATTAGGACTCTATCAAGTCCAGATTTTAAGATAACCTTTCATCCAGTATCGAGTTTTTAAAAAGAGTTTACGACTATTTAAGGACTAAACTACGTTACAATATTACTCATCACGTTTTAATGCAGTTCAATTTTGAAGTTATTATATCATTTGGAATAGTTACTGCTTTGTTTCAGCATTAAGCAAGTAAAAAAACTAACAAGAAACCATCATATGAACAAAATGACTCATGCAGACACCATATCTTTAAGCATTTGTTTTGTTTATCGACAATAACGAACGGTTATATTATCATACCTCCGACAATTAGGTGAAGTTGGATGAACTTGCAATGAGACTGCAACTTTTTTCATAGTTATCAGATTAACTACTTTCAATTATTTGGTAAATTCAATATTTATTATTTGTTTGTGTATGTTCGTTATGTCATAACATATCAAGCTATCGTTTTGCTGAAATTAACCGATTGTGTTCACATTTTGTTCAGTTGAGCATTTGAGTTCATTGGCTTAATGTGTTTTTTTGATGATTCTGCCTAGATACATAGAAAGAGCTGTCGCCGTTTTCAATAGTAGGGGAACTGATGCTATTGTGGTATAGTTTTTCAATGTGGTATAGTCGCATATCTCCGATTTGGGTAAGAACTTGCGAACGTCACTGCTTTTATCCTGTCAGAAAACATGTCATGCACCAAACAAAATTTTTCCGATGTCAGTTGAACGAAACGTAAGTCGTGTGTGGTTGATTTTTTTTTCCGGAATTTTTTGCAAAAAAATTTTGTTAAGAAAAAGTTGCTTTTTGGTGCAGTTTTATTTATATTCAATAAAGGTAAGTGCTAAGTATTGCGAAATAAATATTTTACTTTGTAAATTCACAAAGTTTCCCATTTTATTTTTAGAATTTTGTAATTTCTAAAAGTTGGCCAGTGTGGTATAGTCAGAATTCGCTAATGTGGTATATGAATATTTCTTGTTATTCTTAACATTATTTGATTGCTGTATATTTTTTTATAAAAACTATGAGTTTGAGAACCAATGTAATTAGTATTATGAACTTATTTCATACCTTTCAAATTTAATACTTGGTTATATGGTATAAGTATACCACATAGCCCACTTTACAAGTACTGATAAGTATGTATACCACATTGCCCTTCCATACATACCACATTACCTGCCAACTTTTTGAAAACAGCTTTTTTGACTTTTTTCAGATTTTGCTCAATAACTTTTTTAATGAAATTGTACACATTTTATTGAAATAAATTCTGTAGCCAATACTACAATGATCAGAGTAAAAAAATTTGGCTGAATTTGATTTAACGGTTCTCTTGCAAATTTCATAAAAAGATTACCTATACCACAATAGCATCAGTTCCCCTATCATTGTCGGACAAAAATATTGGGGCATAACAATAGTCGGATAAAAAATGTCATTTTAATTAACAAAAAAGTGAGTGAACGAGCACTAAAATATTCTTCGTTGCCGGGAGAGGAAAAAAATGTTTACCGTCCCCCACTTAGTTTACCTCTCCAATATTTCTCTCAATCATACTACCCCTTGTTCCACCCCTAAAGGGTGCTCCCATACAAAATGTTGAAAAAACCATCCAAAAAAAATTCCTCGTTGCCGGGAATGTTACCACTTGAGGAGTGATTTTTCAAAGGGGTGTAAAATCACTTCCAACCTCGAACAAACCTAAGAATGCCATCGCCATTACTATGCTAAAATGCATCCTCTAGTTCAAAATTCATCATTTTTCCAAGATAAAATCGTGATCAAAAGTCGGATTTCAGAACAAAAGGGCTTATTTCCATAAAATTTCATAGAAAATTTTAGAGTTTGATACAAAAAGACGTATTTCGAATAGTGGCCAAAAAAACTTTTAATATTTTTTATATGCTCCAGGCTATATAGGTTAGCAGCATTAACTTCCAAATGGTGAAATAAGAGTGATTTCAAAACAAAAGGGCTTATTTCCAAATATTTTTTACTTTTTGCAATTACTACAAAACTATTATAACAAAAATGTTAAGGAGATTAGCATTCTTGGTCAATTCACTATAACACTGGAGACATTAAAAAAAAATAAGTTATTGTAAACAGCCCATAAAAGTTATTTCTCATTACTGAAAATTTGTTTAACATGGTTTTACGCCCTTTTGAAAAATCACTCCTCACTTGATTTTGAATATTTTTATTCACCAATTCTGGAAAAATTGGCTTTGTGGTAAAAAATTTTTTTAATTCGTAACTTTGGCATATTCGGTGTGTCCGACTCGTCAAACGCCCCAACATTTTTGTCCGACAGCATTTTTCATACTTTTAACATATTAAAAACTTTTGTATCGAATGAAAACCAAGGTTGTGTTCATAAATTATTTTCTAACCTGAAATCCATGACTTTGTGATAGCTTGAACAGTAAACGCCCCACTACCATACTTCCCCTTTCTCAAAATTTTGTCCGACACGACCTGGAACATTAAATACACGAAGTCTCAGCAGTGTGTTTATGAATCTGGTACACTTGGCGTGTTTTGCTTCATATATTTCATTTTATAAGCATCATCATAGCTGAACGATTCACCCTTAAGTCGTCCATGTACTTCAGTAATTTCCTCATAGAGAAGAAGCTGTTGTACGTCTGGATTAATCATCAACTCATGACAGGTTGTGCAAATTAAATTTGCGTTGCACAGTTTTAGTTTCTTCGCGATATTGTTTGTTTTTTGTTAAAGAATGTTATGCCTAAAATCTGTAAATTAAGAAAAAATCATCATCTAAAAACAAATACAGTGAATTGAATATCCAACTCGTTTAACTGTCAACATATTTAATTTTGACAGTTTTTAAGAGTTTGCGAGATTTTTGAAAGGTTAACAATGTATTTGAGTAATCTCTGAAATTCGCTTGAACCTCTTACTTACTTTCATTAGTCTTGGCGCAACTGCCATGAACATGAACTTTAACATGGTTGTTCCCTTGACAGTGGTAATTTTTTGTCCAGTAATGTAAAATTCATTATTTAAATCAGTGTAAGATTGTACTCTCAGACCGAATGCGGTAGAAGCAATTATATCATTGGATAAACGCGTAAAGCACTGTTTCATTTCAAGTTCTGCTGCTCCACCGCCATCTTTTGCCAATCCACGGATATGATTCAAGCTCTCATCGAAGCACTCATTCATTAAAGTGAACATTGAGCGCATTTTCGATGCTGTGAATACTGGTTTCAATGTATTGCGCATATCTCTCCAACGTTGATCCTTCATTTCGGTTAGTAAGCCGCTCAAGAGTTTATCATCATTTACCTTAACTCCATGCGATGTGGAAAATGATCAAAGTCTTTAATTGAAATCTTTTTTACGTAGTCTGGGTTGGTAATGATAAAAACAGGTGTACGAAAGCTGAAGCAAGCAAAGACTTGACTGAAAATCAAAATTTTGTATGGATGCAATTATATTTCTGAAAGAATGTTAATGTACGTATAATTTATAACTTACAGATTTTTATTTTTTCGATACAATTTAATCATGCTCAACATCAAGGATTCCTTATTAAATGTCATTGACAAAGTGTTCCCGATCAAAAGTAATGGTTTTTTCATAAGGCACACCACGGAGCTTGAATGTGCTGTGGGTCTGTGTTGCTTCTTCTTTCAATTTTTGATTAGCTTTCTAGAACACTTCTTTTTTAAATAGTGCTAGCAAAAGCTTTAACAAATTTGATAACTAAAAGTAAACAAAGACAAGCCTAAGATGGCTAATGAGAGAGCAGTGACATTATTTAATGCAAAAATAATTGAGTTACTTCATCTCTTTGTATTTTGAAGAGGGTTTTAACTTATAGCACAGAAAAATTTGGCGAAAAAACAACATGGCCATGTAAAGTCAAAGGTCAAAGCGTAATTTTGAGGCTCAGAAAGTAACATTTCCATTTAAGATGAAAATTATGATTTATTTATTATTTAATTTTTTGTTTTTCAATTTTCCATCTTAAATGGACAATATCTTCGAAACGAACAGATTCAGACTTAGCGGCTCCAAATCGATATAATACTTTGGACAATCTAAGTATTAAAGCAAAAATTTTTTTCATTTCTAGGAAAATTATTCAGTTTTCAGAAGGTTTTGGGTTCATGAAATATTTTCGAACAACATTAACTTTTGCACCAGTCTAGTGTTGATTTTTAAATTTCGGTAACTTTTGAAAGATTAATCGCACAGAACTTCTTATAGAGATTTACATGCTCTTCGAATTGGACACGGGTTAGGATATATTCCTTGAAAATCCTTAAAGCTTCGAAAAATTAGTTTTCAAAGAATAACCCAGTGTAGAAGTGATATATTTAACAACTACCGAACATTGCATATACGGGAGAAATAGTTAATAAAAGAGTACCGATATACCTATTTCAGAGACAAAATGAGCATGATACTTTATTGCTATGTCTGTTAGAAGAGAGAGAGAGAGTGTATTACAGAAAGATTAACATAAAATCTCCATGTGACGTAGTTCACCAAAGCTGATACTAAATATACCATATCTTCAAGCAATTGTTTTGTTTATCAACAAAACATAAAAGTTTTGTTATCATGTCTCTAAAATTAGATTAGATAAAGTTGGATGGGCTTGAAATTGATTGGGACTTTTTCTTAGTTAACAGATTTATGACTTTAGATTTTTTGTTAATTTAAGTATTTATCTTTTGTTTATGTAATTTCATTATTTGTTGCACACAAAGTCGATATCATGAGAACTAATGATGAACTGATTTCTAAGAACCAAGAAGCTACTGATGAATTGTTGTTGCCTTTTCTACTGAATGCGAGTAAAGGATTCAAAGTAGTTTTTGTTGTGTTTATCTTGAGTCGTTGGTGCACGTGCGCTACCATATGGGGTTGCCCCCGTTCGGACGGTATTTTTTTCGGTGGCCTTTAGTAAAATTTTTTTAGAATATTTTTGGAAAATATTTTAACCCATTATAACCAAGATTTTGGAAAAAGGGGTCAAAAAGACCCTTTAGAACGTGAAATAATGGGTTAAGATGTATACAAAGCTTAACGTGAAATCAAGCATGGAACAATTTTTTAGAACATCTAAACCCATTATGTCCCGTTTTTAAGGGTCTTTGTGACCCATTATTTTAAACACTTGATTATAATGGGTTAAAATACTTGCCAAAAATATTCCAAAAATAATTTTCTAGGGCAACCCTTTATGGTAGCGCACGTGCACCAACGACTCAAGATAAACACAACATCACAATGTCAGCCAATTCATATTATGACATTAGTTTTGCCTCGTTTTGGACTTGCCCCACTTTCATAATAAACTGCTTATATCACAAATTATAAGAATAATTGCATGTTATTTTTGAAGTAATATACAAATATCGTATATTTTGGCCCGATGTGCACGGACTAAAACGGTTAGAAGTAATATAAAATAAAAAATATTTTTTTTTTGTACTTAGGCTTTATATATTTCAAAACAAACATTGTAAATATATGCTCATCAATTTCTTGGAGTAAATTTAATCCAAAAGCCATTTTTGGGATTTATCTGAAAACCACGTATATCCTCTAACAAATTTTTAACCGTACGCGGTGTACATTCCAATTTAAATTCTGAAACCAAATAATACAGCATCGCCTTAGCTTGCATAAGAGCGTAACGGTTACCTGAAATTTTCGTGAGGAAAAAAAAAAATTAAAATTAAATCTGATTTGAAAATCAAACTCACGCCACCCCACACTTACCAATACAATTTCTAGGACCTAATCCAAATGGCAAATATGTGAATGGCTTTATACGCTGTTTATTTGCATCGCTAAAACGCTCTGGATCAAATACATCTGGAGACTCGAAATTGTTTTCATCCCATTGTAAGCCACCAATGGGAAACCAGAGATTGTCTCCCACTTTAAAATCGAATATTAATTTGCCATCATCATCTCGTAATGTGTAATCTTTGGAGCAAAGTCGATCGGTTATAGAAGCTAATGACCATTTGCGTAACGTTTCTGATACCACCATATCCATGTAATTCATTTTATTCACATCATCATAATTAAGCTTGGCACCATTTAATTGTTCTTTTAAATCACTGATTTCTTCATGCAACCGCTGTTGTATATCTGGATTCCTTGCCAACTCATAACAAGTGGTACAAATTAAGTTTGCATTATTCTCAAAGGCAGCAAAAAAGAATATAAAACATTGTCCAACTAACTCTTCATCGGACCATTGTTGCAAGGATTCCTTTTTAGCTTCCATTAGCAGCTGAATCATGTCGGGACGTACAAAATTATTCTTTTCACGATACTGCATGGTATCGGTTACCAGACGGATGAAATAATTTGTCTGTTTAGGGTTGAAAATTTTTATTCCTAAAAGCTGAGATTGAGAAATTTTCATTTAAAGTATCATTCGGAAAAATTATTTCAATTGAGCTTACATTCGTTATCTTGGGTATAACTGTTGCCATCAGAAATTTAAACATTTGTGCACCTTTAAAAGCCGTCACCGATTGTCCAATAGTATAGAACTCATTATTTGTATCCACATAAGAGTTGATCTTGAGTCCAAATGCAGTTGAAGCAATGATGTCATTTGATAAACGTGTAAAACATTGTTTCATTTCAAGTTCCGTCTCACCACCACCGGATTGTACTAAATCACGTATGTACTTAAGGCTCTCGTCGAAACACTCATTCATCAGTGTGAACATGGAGCGCATTTTCGCTGCAGTAAATACTGGTGTCAGCGTATTACGCATATCTTTCCAGCGTTGATCTTTCATCATGGTCAACATGCTACTTAACAACTTATCATTGTTGCCACTAAAAAATTGTGTGTGATTTGGAAAATGATCAAAATCTTTAATGGCGATCTTTTTGATTATTTCAGGATCATTGATAACAAACACAGGTTGGCGAAAATTAAAATAACCATAGATACGACTGAAAAGATAAAGACACAATAATGAAAATGATACGACTTGTATTAAATATCCACTTCAAATCAACTTACTGTGCTTTGGTTCGACGATACAACTTAATCATAGTCAATAACGATGATTCTTTATTTAGCGCAAGCGGTAATGCATTGCCTACCACTGGCAGCGGTTTATCATATGGAATACCACGTTCTTCAAAAATCTTGAAATTTTCTGTAGCCCATCTATATAGCCAATAGATGCCAGCGGACAGTATTAATAATAATTCCAATAACATTTTGTTTGCTACTTAATATGATATGTATAAACTTTGAATTGCTTTCAAATATTGAAGCTCTTTGTTTGGCGTCTAGCCGAGTACTAACTTTAATTTAACTTTAAACGTTCACTTTAATACATCTCGAGTGAATTAAGTAAAAGCTCTTTTGCATGATGTCTTTTGTTTTGAACATGGTGTAATTTAACAACTCGTTATCTGCCTTCAGAGAGTGGCAACTTGAATTTTGAGCGCTTGAGAGCGAAAAGTGCGCCAAGTTCGTATTTAATTTGTCAAGCATTTGAACTTGATTGATCGTAGAAAAATGTAAATTTTTAAAGATTATAAAAGAACTTTACTTACACTGAGAAAAAAATGAAGTTAGGGTAAATGCGCTGTATCGTAAACTTAATTTATGAACCTACTAAGATTGGAAATATTCTTTTGTGATATCCCAAAACAAAGAAAAATAACAGCTCCACTCTCATTTCAACTCTTTGTTGAATGTTACGAAACCAAGAAACTAAAAATAATCTCCTTCATCTCACAATGCCAGCTTTTGCATATTTTGTAGTTAGAGTTTCTACAACCTATTGTACCTCAGGCTTCTCCAATACTAAGCTTCTGACTTCTTATCTTCTCTCCTTATAGTCTAAGAGCCAGCGTTTAAAAACGACTTTGCGTTTCTAAAAGCTGGTTTTATTCCAGTTGGTTATAATTATTGTGTACACACATAAACTGTCAGTCAGTCAAGCGAACTGTAGAACATTCAGCTGATGTATGGTCCCAAACATGTCATGATTTCGATGGTGATCAAATTAATTTCTAAGGACTGAAAATTGTTATACAGATTGTATAATGCATATAAATAACAATTATGTCGGTCAGTCAATTAAACGTTAGAACAAGGCTGGTCAGCAGCCCCGTGGAAAGTAAAATGCTTTTTTTACTCAAGAGGTAGGCATCTTACGAAAAAAGTGTACATGGTATAAAACGCTTACAATCTTCTAAAGAACACGTGTACGTTTTTTTTTGGATTTTTTTTTATTTTTTTTTTTTGGAAAAATTTTTAAAAAATGAGTTTAAAAATTTAAAAAAAAAAAGAATTCCAAAAAAATACACACGTGTTCCTTGGACGATTCTAAGCATTTTATGCCATATACAAAAAAAAAAATTTAATAAATACTTCTGAAATCTTTAGACAAAATAAAGGTTTTTCGACTATTAAATCGTTGTCACTATTCCAAATTGATTTACAGAGATTTTAACAATTTCAACTTATAATTTGGATAAAAATGAATACATAGGAATTGCAACGCTAGTTACCTATTTATGTTCTGTTTCAGTAACGAAATGTTCCATGCAAAATTTTTAAAAAATATAGGACATAGGATGAAGGACTTACTTAACTTTGTAAGTAAAGTTACCAACGCAATTTTTAATTTTTGTCCTGTGCATTAGTTATCAACTTAAGTTGCCAAGTTTTTGCATGGGGACCTCACTAAAATATACTTGGTTGTAACTTTAAAAATTGCTCCCAGCAAGATAGAGGCTAATGCGCAGATTTCGAAAATCATTGTCCCGTAAAAGTTGGTAGCTTAGATGTATCGACAAAAAATTAATATCGATTTTTGTCGCGGAAATGTATTTTTCAAGAGCTTCCGATGACCCATTCAAATTTTTACGGCAATCGGTTGCGCCAAACCCGATATATCTACGAAACAGCTCATTGTGTTGTCCGTTTTTTCTCTTTTTTAATGATTTTAAGGCGTGAGTGCATTTGAGGAGTGATTTTTCAAAAGGGCTTATAACCAAAACGGGGCAAAATTAATGTCATAATATTAATTGCATTATAATTTGTTACAAACAAAAAAATTTAACTCTGTTTTCACGAAAAGTTTACCTGATAGCGTGAAATTCATGGCATTTAGTTGAAAAAAATCATATTTATCCAATAACCAATTATGTATTATGCAAAAAATGTGTATGACATTACTTTTGTTTCGTTTTGGTTATAAGCCCTTTTGGAAAATTACGCCTCATTTTCAAGCCATGCTGAAATGGGAGAACTTGTTTCTTGTATCCTGAAAAATATTTTCGACACGGATAAAAAAATTTTTGTGCATGCGCAATATGATTTTTTTCTATTTGCATTTGTTTTTCTACTTTTCATATCGTCATTCTCAAAATGTTCGTAGAATTTAAATTTTTTTCTCATTTGATTACTTATTGCTTCCAAACAGTTCATGGCATGAACATGGCCAGGATTTCGTTTCGAGGGGGTTTTTTGTAAAAATCATATTAATGATCTGTGTAATTCAGAATTCTAATTTCTCATTATTTTCGTTCAGGGGGGTTTGAACCCCCCAAAACCCCTCTCCTGGCTACGTTCTTGGGAAGGAGAGCTTATAATATTAATATTTACTACTGGAGCATTCTATTTTTTTTTTTTTTTTGTTGAGTAAATTGTATGGCAAAGAGTACTTTTCTAAACAGTTTTTGTGTATATCTCGTAAAAGAGAAAACTCGCACGAATGTGGCCAATACCATGGGAAAGAGCATACATTTTTTTATAAAAAAGTTTCTAATAATTTTTTTCTTGAAAATGCCATTTCGTTAGTTTTTTAGTTTTAAAAGCTAGTTTTACAATATTTGCAACAAATCTCACCATTCGTTTTGCTTAGCTTAGTAACTAACGAATTAACATTTTCACGTAAAAAATTATTATGAAGTTTTTTATGAAAAATTTCATGCTCCTTCCAATAGTATTAGCCTCATTCGTCTAGGTTTTCTCTTTCTCGAGATATATATAAAACTGTTTAGAAAAGTACTTTTAACCAAACAAGATATACAATATAAGCGTTTTTCAATAGAGACGCTACAAAAGTAGACCGATAGGGACAGCAAACGACGCCATATTTTTTCCCGCTCTCTTGACATTTGAGGAGTATTTTTTCAAAAGGGCTTATAACCAAAACGAGGCAAAAGTAATGTCATACACATTATTTGCATAATCAATTAGTGGATAAATCTGATCTTTTTAACTAAATGTAATAAATTTCAAGCCATCAGGTAAACTTTCCGTGAAAAAAGAACCAAATTTTATTTATTTATAACAAAGTATCAGGCAATTAATATTATGATAATACTTTTGCCTCGTTTTGGTTATAAGCCCTTTTGAAAAATAACTCCTCATTTCTCTTCAGTAAGGTTTGCCATTTCATTAGAAATTATTAAAATTTACTACCGAAATTCGGAGTCAGTGGCCTCAACTTTAAGAGAGCTACGTCCAATTTATGGTCGTCATAATCGTCCTACCAGATCAACAATTGAGCGTCTAGTGGAAAAATTTTAATCCACAGGCACAGTACAAAATTTTCCCGTGCCAGTGAGAGAAAGAAGTGCCCGTAGTGTCGAGAATATTGCTGCCGCTGAGGCTTCAGTTCAAGAAAGCCCAAATGTGTCTCTCACACGTCGTTCTCAAGCGTTGGGCATCTCTGTGACGTCGTTGTGGCGATTTTTGCGAAAATATCTTGGCCTACATTCTTACAAAATCAAATTGACGTAAGAACTGAAGCCGCTTGACCACCAGAAGCGTCGTATGTTCGTGAATTGGGCTGAGCAACAACTTGAAAATGATTCGGATTTTCATCGAAAAATCATCTTCAGCGGAAATGAGCCGCTGAATGGCTTCGTCAATAAGCAAAATATGCGTTATTGGTCAGGCAGCAATTTACACGTACTCCATGAGTCACCATTGCATCCCGAAAAAATTACGGTTTGGTGCGGTTTATGGACCGGCGGCGTCATTGAGCCGTACTTCTTCCGTGATGATCAAGACCGGCATGTTACTGTGAATGGGAATTGCTACCGTTCAATGATAACCGAATATTTTTGGCCCGAATTGGATGATATGGACTTGGACAATATGTGGTTTCACCAGGACGGCGCCACACAGCGAATGTCCCAATCAATTTATTGAAAACCAAGTTTGAACGTGTTATCTCACGAAATGGCCCAGTTGATTGGCCGCCTTGGTCGTGCGATTTGACTCCGTTAGACTATTTCCTGTGGAGTACGTCAAGTCTATGGTCTATGCCAATAAGCCAGTGACGATTGATGAACTTCGTACGAATATCGATCGTGAAATTGCAGCAGTATCGGCCGATTTATGCTTGAAAACTGTCGAAAATTGGGTTCAGCGTCTGGACTTCTGCAAGCATGCCTGTAGTGGCCATGCAAAAGAAATCGAGTTCCATACATAATATCATTGAATTTACTTTCACAGGAATAAAGAATTTTATTGATATCCAAAACCGTTTTTGTTTTATTTAAAAAACTTTTGTAGCGCTCTTATTGAAAAACCCTTTACATATTTCCAATAATACCAAAACATAAATTGATGAAAAAATATATTAAATTAAATCATAATTTTCTTTTTGTTACAGATTTCCAATCCTTTTGGATAACGAGCTGGTGTAGCTCTGAATTGAAGAGGAATCGTAATCAATATCAACGACAACGGCAACTACAACAAAGCCAACGTCCACAGCAACGGTTTCAAAGGGATATTTTTTTGTTGCAACCAAATTATCCCAACAATCAGTGTTATCCTCATTATCAGGAATCGAAACAACAAAGCGCTAATTCCAGCATTGATTGTTATCAACAACAGCGACAAAAACAACAACAACAACAACAGCAGCTACAACAAAGTTATCATCACAATAAACAACAATTTCAAAATCAAGGGTGCATTTTACTAGAGCCAGACGCTGATTTGAGAGTCATAGAAACGAAATTTATTAGCAATACAACGGGTAAGTGTCTAATTGGATGTATTTTAGGGCTTCGGGCACTTAAATATTAGCGTATGTATTCGAAACTCATTTGAATAGAAAAATGATGAGCAATCTTAAGTTTATCACACTTTCTATATAGATATGGGCTGCATCGGGTTCATTGGATTTTTTGTTTTTGATTCTCAATGGAAAGCTTATCCGAAAGTAAATTAAAATATACCATACGGCACAAAAATGGTTTTCGACTTTTATTATTTAAATATTTTTCTTCTGCTGTTATCTTTAGGTATCAGATAAGATTTCTGGTGTATGTTACCAGATTTTTGGTCTGTTTTTACGAATACTTTCATTTGATTTTATATTTGAACTTCAAATTTAACTGAAATTATGATCAATGATCATTTCATATACTTAGAAAAGGAAATTAATTTTTTTGAATCAGTTGGACTTCGAAGTTTTCATTACTGCCACTGCAAGCCAGGAGAGTAAGGTTATGCCATAGGTGGGTTCATCAAAATATGTTTAGTCTATGGCGTGTAGCAAATTTTAAGAAAAAAAAATTTTGTTTGAGGAGTGTCTTCAAATAAATACTGTATAAGTAAGTTTGGATCAAAACTCCTGAAAAATGCTCCGCTGAGGGTTTGAATGAAGGTCTAAGCGACAAAAATCAGAATTTAATTTTTGTTGTACTTATCTCAAAAACCACGAAATTATTGGTATAGGGCGCCATTTGTTAATAATAATTTGATATCATGGATGAGCGACCATTTTATATTTTAATTTCAAAATATCCCCAAAATTTTGATAAAAAATTAAAAATGAAGTAAAAAGCTATCGAACATGCTCTTCAAATAGTTATGGACTGAAGTTATCGCGAGATATAACGGTTTTTACGGTTACCGGAAATAATCCCAACGGACATAATCCCTTTTTCGTAAATTCCGAAAATTTTTCGGCCATAATCCCCATTTTGGTATTGGCTGTTATATCCGCAAATTTTTCGGACACAATCCCCATTCACGAATTGGGGACTATGTCCGTAGGGATTATATCATGGCACTGGTTTTTACATGCCACGTTTTTCTGTAGCGGCGTGATTTCGGGTATTTTTATCATTTTTCTGTCTGTCTGAAAACACTATTTTTTCGGGATTTTTGATCCAAATCAAGGATGCTGCCGTTGTTATAAGCCTTGCTGTTGAGATAACCTTTGCTGATTTTCCAATTATTTTAAAAAAATGCTGCACCCTACTTAACAATAATAAGCAAATATCATCAGCATAATCGAGGTAAAATCGATTTCTTCTTCTTGCTTTATTCAAAGTCTTGTACAGGGTGGGTGGGAATCGGTAGAACACTGGAAAAAGTAAGATTCCGTGGACTATTCTGAACAACTTTTCTTAGTTCAGTAGTTTTGAATGTTGGGTAACGAGGCAAAGGTAACGTCATAATATGAAATGACAGCTAATTTTTTACAAATGCTCATTCCTATGTTTTGAAGTATTCCTAATAAGATTTCGGCAATAAAAATAGTATAATGGCAGTTACAAAATTTGAATTTCGCACAAAAAAGCTTTGACATATTGTGCAATGGTAGGAATATCCAGCCCAAAAAGATTACCTTAATAAACCTTTTTGATTTACAGAAATTACAAAAAATATTAAATAATAAGATTAATTAAACTTTACTTTTTATTTTAGAAAATATAATGGACGACATGGTATATCAATATAACAATCAAAATTCTATTTACGTACTACACTCCAGCTTTAGCTCATACGGGGTAAGTACAACACAAAAATACATATTTTACAGTTATAATAAATCCTTTATTTAAAAAGTGTTCTTGAATAAGCAAGACAAAGTCTTGGATGTTAAGTCTTGGTCTTCTTCTTGGGCGTGAAGTCTTAATCTTGACCTTAAAAATAAATTAGTAAGGGTGTTACGTTTGGCCTGGCCAAAAATTAAATACCCTACACTGAAATATTTTGAATGTTTTGCTTGCCTTTATGTTCGAATGTTGCTTGTATGGGAAGTGCCACTCGCTCTTGCCTGATTCCGCCTAGTTTTTTTTTTCAGCTCTTTCACTAACTATTCCTAGTATCTGTGCGAAATTTAGTCACATTACCTCAAATGAGGCTTGCATTACAGCATTTTGAAAATTTTGAGAGTATGGGCGGTGCCACGCCCTCTTGTCCAAATCAACCAAGTTCCTGATTCGAGTTTGCATTTACTATTCTGATTATCTGTTTAAAAATTTGTTGGATTATCTCAACAAAAAACGCTTTCAGAATAGCTTTCCAAAACTTTTGCTTATATGGGCGATGCCATGCCCTCTTGTCCGAATTCACATAGTTTTCATCTAGATCTTGCAGCTTCCATTCCTAGTAAATATTTATGTCGATTTTGGTTGAGTTACCGTGAATACGTGTAATGCTCATAAAATTGCGTTTTAAATATATTTTTAGTAAGGGCGGTAGGTGTCCTTCACCGATTTTGCTCATTTTCAATCCCACGAGCTAACTTTTATGATAAAAGCAGTAAGTAAAAGCAGCCAGCCAACCAGGCAGACGGACATGGCTATATCGACTCAGGAGATGACGCTGATCAAGAATATATATACTTTTCTATACCTGCCACGCCTCTTTCTCCGCGTTACAAATGGAAGGACAAATTGAATTTGCCCTGGGTGTAAGGTATAAAAATTCTAAAGAATTGCTCAAAGACTCTGAATTTTTAAGATAACAAACTCCTTAAGAGATGATTTTATGTTCTAAAAGGTAGTGACATACCTAAGAAGTGAGATCGAAAAAATCTTAACATATATAAAATTCAATAATTTTTAAACGGTTGACCTTAGAGTTTTGATTTTTTTTTTTATTTAATTGATATTTTGCAAATTACAGAAAAATGTAACTTTTATAGTTCTAACCACTATTTATGAGCTCGTGGACCTTTTTTTGTAAGCCTTCCATTAAAGATTTGATAGTTGTTTCAGACACCTTTTTGGAACAGTTTGCCCATCATCGATATTTTGGGACATCTTTTTTGTGCTCTTTAAGTTTCTTTTCACAAGAGCCCAATATCTCTCCACTGCTCTTAGATCCGGCCAATTTGGAGGATTGGCCTCTATTGGTACTTTGTTACCACTCCAGAGCTTTCTTGCCGTAGTGACATGATGCCATATTGGGCCAAAAATATGTGGACACATTGTGCTCTTTTAAAAAGGAAGAAGTCTTTTTTTCAAACATTCTTTGATGTATATTTCGGTATTTATAGAGCCCACTGTAACAAATGACTTGCTTCTTTTGCCGCAACTGCACATAGCTTGCCATACCAGGAATTTTTTAGGAAATTTTGTCTGCTTTTGGATTTTAAATTGTTCTTCGACATTTCCTCGAGCATCAGCAACATAAAAATTTTGACCCGGAAGCTGCGTAAAATCTGCCAGTACATACGTTTCGTCGTCTTTTATACAACATGAATATTTTTGTATAAAATTCGATTTTAATTTCCGAGCCATACTTTTGGCGTATAAATTTTTTGCAGCATTCCTGTCTGGAACTTTTTGGACTTTATATGTTTTCAAACCTGCATTGGCTTTAACTTTTCGCACCAAATAGTCAGAGCACTGGGCTAACCGGGCAGCTTTTCTAGCAGATGTGTTTGAAGATCTTTTCAATATGCTTTCAATTTTCTTGACTTTCCCAATATCATGTGGTCCTTATTTTCTTCCTGAACCAGGTTTCCTATCAATGGTCAAATTCTTCTGAAACTGTTTAATAACATTAGAAACAGTTTGACGGCAGACCTTCAATTCTTTGGCCAATTTTTTGTAAGACCAATTTGGATTTTTTTGAAAATTTTTAATAATTTTAAGACGTACATACTTCTTTTTCTTCACTCATTTTGATCAAACTCACAACAAATTAAATCATTAAAAATAATATCTGACATATTTTTCAATGATAACTAGATCAAAGAAACTTTTAAATTTTATTCACTATAAGTGACCAAGACCTAAGATAAAAATCAACGTTTGAAACCTTCAGTTGAGTATAGAAATGGAAATCTATGGTGAGACTGTCATATTATGCTCTCATATAAATTTGTTTAATAAACAAAAATCCTCTTCCATTTAAAGAATTCTCTTTTGTGTCATCTGCAGGAATTCGGTCGCCTTAACCTCATAGCATGTCCACAACTTAATCCGATTACAAGCGACGAAAGGAGCTCCTCCAATAACTGCCAACAATCGCATTTCACAACATTGACCAGTAACAACAACAACAATAACAACAACAACAGCTGCTCAACTGTTTCGCGTACTTTGCAACATAAATTGAAAACTTTAGGAACTTTTAACGGCACCACGGAAGGAATCGGAAATCCTACCGCTTCATCAATGTCATCATCCGTTGGAACATGTTCACCAGCAGCAGCTGCGTTACAAAAACTTTTCAATTGCAGCAGCAGTGTTGTTGCCAACAATATAAATAGTTGCAATAACAGCCAGAACAACAAAATTGCCATTGGCAACATTGGCAGCAGCAGTAGCTGTTGTAACACCAGCAGCAGCAGCAACAACAACAGTAACATCATTAGAGATTGCTTGTCAGCGTCAGATACAGATAATAGTGTGGATGCAGGTGCAATGCTTTGTAATGGCAACAGCAGTAGCTGCAGCAGCACAAGCAACAACAACAACAACATGGGCGTTAGCAGTAGCAACAGCAACAGTGGTGGCAAGAAAAAGTGCACAAATGTTAAATCAACGCTAATTGCAAAGAAGACAAAGTTTTGGAAGTATTTGGAAGAAGAAAAATGGCGAACACACAGCGACAGCATTGAAAATCTATCAACAACAAACTGCGAACGACACAGGTATGTATGTATGTGTTTATGAAGGTGTAGGATGTTGGGGGGTAAGGTAAATCAAGCAAAAATTCGGGGCAACTAAAAGTTAATTGAGCTTGAAGGAAGTTGTTGTTAATAGTTAAAAGTTTGCTCGTTACCTTGCTGTTATTCAGTGTGGATTTTTTTGTCTCTTGAAAAGTCAAATAAATTTTTTTATCTGGGACATAAATTTTAAATTTGCAAACAAAAAACTTGTGTCAAAAACAAATTTACAAGGGCAAAGTTTTAATTTTCCATTTAATCTTTTACATCAATTTTTAAAAAGACTAGCGAAATGAAGAACATATAATCATCTCGACAGAATTTCATATTTCAACCTCATATGGGCTAATCCTGCGTGGCGAACGTTACATTTGTACGCATATTTTTAAATCCTGAAGGCGCTCTGAATGTTAAATTCTAAATTTACCTGTAGTGGTATGTTACCCTTTGAGAGTACTTTCAGAAGGCATTTAAAAATATTTCCTAACTTGTATCAGTTACAATATAATCGTGCATAAAGTGCTGTTCGCACGTTACAAAAAACAGAAGTCGTTGTGGAGATCAATGTATATTTTCAAAATTTTTTGTAAATTTTCCAGTATAAACGAAAAAAGCAAAATCCTGTAAAGAAAGAAGAATATTTGAGCATATCGAAACTGCTTTTGAAAGAATCAAAGAGTCTTTCGTTCGTACAAAAATTTAACTTTTGTGTGTTGCGCACGTTACGTTGCGAACGTTACAATTTTTATTTTATATATGAACATAGGCTATCGAAAATTGATGCAGCCCCCGTCCAACTTACTTAAACACATTATATTCGCTTGATTTATTTGTGGAAAAGGTTGTAAAGAAGTGCAGTGCACACAAAAGTAAAATTTTTTCTTGTCACCGCATCTCATGGTAAAAATACGCTGTTGCAGCTGAACCACTGCATCGATTTTTATGAAATTTGGAATGCAACGTTATTAAAGACTTTTTGTTACGTTGCTGCCGGTACAACGCCCCTAAAGGCGAAATGCATTTCCGCGGCTAAGCCGGTGGACCAATTTTTAGGAAACTCGGAATGGGGATTGAACCCTTAGAAAACATATTAAAAACCTTTAGGTATTTCGTGGGCAATACCACGCACTTAGTGGCAAAATGCGCTTTTACGGCAACTTTATAATTTTTCTCTTGGTTGACCTTTTTTCGGATATGCCCATATGTTATTCGTAAGTCTCAGAAGAAACAGAACATGATTTGTGCCAACTTTGCTAGAACTAACTATTTAGATCTGTCTATTTGACTAAGCGGATTGTTTTGTTTACTTTGATTTTTTGTTTCAATGAACCAACATATGTATTTCGTATATGCCAAGTTCTGCGAGAGAACGAACCAACTTTAAGGTTGGCCATCGCCGGTTGCGCTTTTTTTAGCAAGGTTCTTTACTCGATTTGGCTAGACACATATTTTTATTTTTTTATTTTGCCCAAAACCTCTTGACCTGTGAGCTTTATGACAAAAATTGTGGGATTTTTGTATTTTCCAGCTTAAAAACAAGACGGGTTCAGCGAAATGCTCATAACTTCGTTTCTTGTTGGCCGATTATTACTATTTTTAGAAATGCCAGATTTTATCTATTGACATTAGTGTTGCCAGTTCCCAAAATTTAAATAGTGACCCTCGTATAAGAAAAACTAGCGAAAATAACGCACTTAAAGACGATCCACGGCCAGGATGTCCAAGTAAAGAAGACACAGCTCGGAGAAATGGTTGGAGTATCAGATACAACCATTTTTAAAATTCAACAATAACTTTGCCACGACCTCGAAGCCAAATTAACAAGAGCCTTGTTGCGATGGCTGCCCTGCAGAAGGTGGGCTTCGAAACTTTTGTTCCTCCACCTTAGAGTCCTGGCCTGGCTCCCAGCGATTATTACTTACTCCCAACTTTGAACAAAAAAAACTTTCTTGGAAAGAAATTTTCAATTGATGGAGAAGTTTCAGCGTTTTTTTTTTTTTTTTTTTTCAGTTAAAGATAAAACAAGTTAAATGAAAGATCAGAAAAATGTATTAAGGCACCAGAAAAATATATATTACAGGAACAATAAATTTTATTTTTATTTTGACTCCTTTCCTCTCTTTCCGCGGAATTTTTTTACTGACTGTTTTTAAGTGTACAGTACCAACGCGCTATCCAATTGAAATATTGTCGATTGAATTCCTATTTGCAGTTAACGCCACTTCATTGAATAACAAAAACCAGATAATTTGTGCTTGTGTCGACATAAGTTATGTGGTTTTGCTTTTTTAACGAAGTGTCATTTACGGCAAATAAGAATTCAAGCTACGATATGATAAATTTACATTGAACTAATTAAACAGACATTTTTGCAATTTTCCCTTCGTATATTTAAATTCATAAAAGCTCCGATTTTGCTTAAGAAATTGGAAACAAAGAACATAATATTAAGGTTAAAAGGAGATAATTTTTATTAACTCCAATATCTGTGAATAAGAAATTTAATCAATTTGTTTTTTCCCGAGTAAAAATGATAAAGGGCTGAACATGGGCTGAACGTGGGCTTTTTTGCTTTTTTAAGGCCGTACGTGGTCTGTACAAAATTAAAAAAGCCCAAAAGGCTGTACACACGGCTGAACAAGGGCTGTACAAAACTAAAAAAACCCAAAAGGCTGTACATGCGGCCGTACAAGGGCTGTACAAATGCACAAAAAAAAATTTGTGTAGAAAACAAATGGGCTGAACATGGGCTGTACATGGGCTGTACGTGGGCCGTATATGGGCTGTACAATTGAATTTTACTATTGAATTGGGCTGAACATGGGCTGTACATCGGCCGTACAATTTATTTTTTATTTTTGAAATGGGCTGTACATGGGCTGTACGTGGGCTGTACATGGGCTGTACATGGGCTGTACAATTGATTTTTTCATTTGAATTGGGCTGAACATGGGCTGTACAATTTATTTTTTCTATTGACGTCAAAATACAATTTTTTTTTTTCATTTTTTTTTTTTTATCATATAAAATTGAATGACAGAATAAATATGATATAATAACTTTTCAGCCAGCTACCCAATAATGATAGCTTTGGCTGAACTCGTTAACGTGCGAATCGCAGAACACTTGGGATTCCCAGGTTCAAATCCTGAAAAATAAGCCGAAAAAGAAAATTCTTTGAAATGCAAAGTTAAATTAAAAAAAAAAATGTTATTTCATTTTAAAAAAGAACAAGCAACAAGCCAATTTTGTATGGCAGAAAAAAGAAATAAAAAATAAAAAAAAAATTTTTTTCCGCCATCCTTGGGTTTCGAACCCAGGCTATCAATGTTCTGAGCCACACAGCTTAACGATGTCAGCCACACTTGAATTTTTTTCTCTTCGCCCAAAATCATATAAAATAAATTTCAATAGAAAATAAATTGTAAGGCCGATGTACAGCCCAATTCAATAGTAAAATTCAATTGTACAGCCCACGTACAGCCCATGTACAGCCCATTTCAAAAATACAAAATAAATTGTACGGCCGATGTACAGCCCATGTTCAGCCCAATTCAATAGTAAAATTCAATTGTACAGCCCATGTACAGCCCATGTACAGCCCACGTACAGCCCATGTTCAGCCCATATGAAGCATCGTGTACGGCCCAAATGTCCTGCAAAAACACCATGTTTGGCCCTTGTACAGCCCAAAAAAAGTAATGAAATTTGGCCCTTGTACAGCCTTTGTACAGCCGTAATTTAAAAATTGTTTTTTTTTTTACTCGGGTTATCAACAGTTATAGGAACAATCATAGATTAATACTTATGAATGATGAAATATATTCAACATCTTGCATATTTTTTAGCTTCCTTAGGAGAAAGCTACTTAATTGATATTATGGTTTTAAGTATTTTTATTTGTTCTTGTCTTTATTGAATAACAAACAACATTTGATAAGATAATCATATTGTCTACGGATAAATTGCACTTTTTTGTAATTTTAAAGTACATAGAGAGAATTTGCTTTCATACGAAATGAGTGAGTTCCATTCCATCTAATTTTTTACCTATCAAATATTAACTTTACTAACGCATTGTTAGTGCAAAAATATTGAATATTCAGAACTTTATAACTGCAGTTTTTTAAAAAAGTTCCTTTTTTTCCAGTAATTATGCTCCATTTAATCTAAGTCAAAGCATGCACTGATGATTCAACTTTAAAACTTTCAATATTCATTTTCCCTGCTACATATTTTACCTGTGCATACTCATGGATACTCGTAAAGTAACTTCAAAACATAGACAGTGAGTTACAAAAAAAAAAAAAGAAAAAAAAATTCCTTTAGTTCAGCCCTTCTCATGATGACGCGCCAAAAACTTTGTGATGCCATTAGGTGAAGTCAAGTAGTTTCTGGGTGGTTGGGTGCTTCACTTAAAGGAGCAAAGTGAAAAATTAAAAATAGAAAAATTCTCCCTTACAAGAAGTCCAGAATGAAAAATTAACTCGTTTGCATAGAAAGCAGTTCAGTTGTGTTATATGTATGTATGTATGAAGTCTTTGGAAGACTGATGATGCGCAGCTCTCACACCTACTTTTCACACACTAACAATTTAAAAAAAAAAAAAATTTTTTTCTTTTCTTCTTGTTCAAATTTAACTGATTTTATTTTTCCGTTGTTCCACTCTTTCTTTTTGTTATCTATTAATATTTTAGCAAAAAAATTGCTCCGCTTATGCCACGCGAACTATTGAAAAAGTTTCGCCTTTTGGCCACTGAGCTGTGAAAAATTTTTGATTTGACGGAATCAAATGAAGGGTTGCCAGAGATTTTAATTTTTTTTTTTTAGCCAATAGAATAGTGTTCGTATTGGACAAAACCATTTTATTTAAAATTGTTTACGACATACATACATACAGTTAGTCAAGAATGTCTTTTTACATTGAAAATAAATTTATATTCACAACTTATTAAGCAAAATAAACGTACTTCTTACATTTTTGGGAAATTTTTTTTTATGAATAATAGTTGCTTACTATATTTAAAAAGGATTCGTGAAAAAAAAATTTGCAAATTCAATGCAAAATAAAGAAAAAATCAACAAAAACAAATAATACTCGATTTTTTAAGTGTCAAGAAAGTCTTTTTACAAATACAAAGAAATGTTTTTATATTAAATTTTTAGTATCTTCCTTGTTTACAGCCACCTTTAAATGACCACCATAAGCATCTACCACACATTGTAGAAGGAACCAACTTTTTCAGGTTGCAATTACTCGGTCTTTTCCAATATTGTATTTTCAAATGAAGTTCGGTATTTGGTTATCTTTCAGCGACCTTTTTCTTTAAATAGACCCACAAGTTTTCCATACGATTATAGTCGGGACTTTGGACTTATGCATCCATCACTTTATCAGAATTAAACTGAAGCCATATTCGCACCATAGTCGCTTATGGTTTAGATAATTACGCTGATAGAATTTGAAATGGGGTTTTCATTTCAGTCCCTGATAAACCCAAATTGTCAAGTTTTTTAATGTGAAATGATAAGATATTCTTTCGAGTTCATGGTTGTGTCACCTCCAAGTCATAATACTAAATTTTTAAGTTTTAACATTCGGAATAATTTGCGATGTTAAAATTTAAAAATTTTGTGTTATGACTTTAAGGTGACAGAGGAGTAGGAATTTATCCTTTAAAGACACAACCATGAACTCGAAAGAATATCTAACCATTTCACATTAAAAAACTTGACAATTTGGGTTTATCAGGGACTGAAATGAAAACCCCATTTCAAATTCTATCAGCGTAATGATCGAAAGCATAAGCGACTATGGCGCGAATATGGCTTCAGTTTAATTCTGATAAAGTGATGGATGCATTAGTCCAAAACCCCTACTATAATCCTATCGAAAATTTGTGAGTCTATTTAAAGAAAAAGGTCGCTGAAAGACAACCAAATACCGAATTTCATTTGAAATTACAATATTGGAAAAGACCGAGTAATTACAACCTGAAAAAGTTGGTTCCTTCTATGTAAAAACGTCTACAATGTGTGGTAGATGCTTATGGCGGTCATTCAAAGATGGCTGTAAACAAGGAAGATTGTATGTATGTATTCTCCTTTAACTCCTAGGAGGAGCATAGGGCCAAGAACAAGGAAGATTAGTGATGCCAAAAAAATTCGAATTCATCAAATTAAAATCGACAAAATTTGATAGTGTGTACACCGCTATACTTCCAATACTGGTTATGCCACCATGCCTATATAAAGAGAACTAAACCTGATAACGCATTTCTGGCTTTCAGATTTGAGTTCAGCGCACCCAAATTACTTAAGAGTCATCTTCCTCTTCTCCAGTCGAAATTTTTTTCTAGATTTGTAGACCAGTGTAATTTTGCTACTTGTTCTTCTGAAGAGTGGAGCTGAAAGCTTAAAAGCACAAAGAAAGTAGAACAAGCAATTTCATTAACATCCTAATGTTGAACATCCCTGCTTCGTTCTCTGATATTGTGTAGTCCAAACTTGTCGGAATGCTGGTTAATAGTGATGAGCAAACCAAGACCATAGCAGTCTTGATCTTGACTTTGGACATTGAATTTTGGTTTTGGATTTGATGTTGAGCCTTGGTCTTGGTCTCGACCTTGGTCTAAAGATTGTTGATTTTATGCTTGAAAGGAGTGTGATACACCTATTAACTATAAATTGCCAAGACTGAAAAGCAGTCTTTGTATTGACCTTGAATAACCTTTTATGCGCTCACAACTTCGCAATGGACTTATTGCACTTTATTTTGAATGCATTAGTAAAGATTATTCCGGTAAAAAAAAAAAAAATATTTTCCAAGGATAAATAACCATTTACAGGTGTAAGTCTAATTTGTAATTTTCGGGGGTTAAATGTACTAAAAGTATATCCATTCTTTCTTTAAGTTCCTTAAAATCACCCAAACTTTACTATTTTTACCGACAAAATTGCTCCATACTAAGTTCAATTTTGAATGATTTTCAAGTCACGATATCTCATGAAGGGTAAGTCTGACGAAAAAACAGTTCGGAGAGACCTTTATAGGGAATTGAGCGTTCTACAAAATGCGTGAACAATTTTTTTTCTAGGACAAACCGTTTTGGAGCTATTTTGAAAAAACGGTTTTTTTCTAAATTTTACGTTTGTTGAAAAAATATCTCGTAAAATATAGGTCATGTGAAAAAAATAAAATGAAACTTATAGAGAAATTAATTCCTTATAAAAATGTGTTTTTGTTTTGAACGTGTGACTCACCGTTCATGAGTTATCGTAATTTTAAGCTCAACACATAACTGTGCCTACTCATAAGCGGCATGCACAATTTACTAATTTCTTTCAAGTTTTGAATTAGGATATCTCCTGAGTTATAAGTCGTACGGAAACAATTAAGAGGTCATTTTTATAGAAAATTTTATAAGCTACAATATTGCGCCAAAATATTTTTCTGTAAATGTAACCGTTAAAGAGATATTTGTAAAAAACTGATTTTGGACGCCATTTTTTCAATATGGCGGCGCGAGCGAACACGACTCGAGGTAGCAAAGTTGAAATTCTGAAAGAGCACATCGAAATCTATAAAATAACTCATTTGCAAAAATCCCGCAAAACTTTCCAGGTAAAACTACCAAATGACTGTACTAAATTTTACAAATTTTTAAATTGTCCGAATAATTTAAATTTTTTAGGTTACGAAATACTTTCAAAAAAGAACAGAAATTTTTTCGTAAGACTAAAAACCCTATTTTACTTTTTCCCGGATGAATAATTTTTGAGAAAAAAATTATTTAATTTAGATATTTTCTGCTAGTTTTGAACTTTAAACTGCAAAAAACTGCAGAAATTGCATATCATAAAACATGTTAATGTTTGCTCAAATTACCTAAAAAAATCATATTTGGATAAAAAGAAAAAATCGTTTTCAAATAAATAAAAGTTAACCATTGGAATAAATTTGTAGTTTATGGTTCAAAAAATATTTTTGAGGTTCAAGAGATGTGTATGCAAAATTTTAGAGCTGTAAAATATTTGACCGCGTATTTATGTCTACATAAGTATACAAAGAAATGAACCTGTAGAGTAAAAAGTACGCCGAAAGAGGTTTTAAACTAGAAAAGGCAAACCTAGAAAATTTCATAAGCTACAATATTGCGCCACAATATTTTTCTCTAAATGTAACCGTAAAAGAGATATTTGTAAAAAACTGATTTTGGACGCCATTTTTCCAATATGGCGGCGAGAACGAACACGACTCGAGGTAGCAAAGTTGACATTCTGAAAGAGCACATCAAAATCTATAAAATGACTCATTTGCAAAAATCCCGCAAAACATTCCAGGTAACATCATTTTATTCTACCCAATGATTGTACTATAGTAGCAACATAAAAACAGTTTGCCCTTGAAAGAGCTTGTTTATTT